>LGAG01000636.1:353598-367232 GCA_001278395.1 Lerema accius | reverse complement strand
GGGTACAGTTTGGCGTCGTAGTTTCGAATTTATGGTTTACATCCTTCAAATTATAGGTACCACTGAATAGCTAAAGGACCAAACAGTTAATTATAATAAGCGAGAATATTGAGAAATCGCGTGGTGGAGCGGGAACCACTACCATTTTGAAGTTATTTTACGACGTGAATACATAAATAAATAAAAGAATAAAAGAAATATTTATAAAAATAAACCTGTAACATAAACTTATTTACTTACAACACAGAGCCGTGTCCATGACACACCTATAACCAATTTTTATTATACATCTAGGTCAATAGAG
This sequence comes from Lerema accius, assembly GCA_001278395.1. Taxonomy (NCBI): domain Eukaryota; kingdom Metazoa; phylum Arthropoda; class Insecta; order Lepidoptera; family Hesperiidae; genus Lerema; species Lerema accius. The sequence goes on along the minus strand of LGAG01000636.1, from coordinate 366,928 downwards.
CCTTTCTAGATAAGTTTAAGTGAACGAAAACCTCGGAAATTTTACACTTTCTGCGTCTATAGCAGTGGATGCCAAAAGTGAAATCATACTAAAATTTCCACTGTATTTTATACTATAGAAGTGTTACGCGTCGTTTTTAAACAACAGAAGAAAGTGTCTATCGCTAAAAAGTATTTCATGGATTCTTATGGTCTTTACGGGATACATACGAGATACTGTATGATCTTTTACGACAACCTACTATATATTTACAGTTTTGTTTATACTGAAATATAGCGCTAATTGGGATATTTTCGTATGTGACTTTTATATGTATACATAATTATCGGCAATGTGCGGCTCAGGAGTTGCATGTGGCTCTTTGGCTCCTTTGGTTCTAGCACTAATATCCATGGAAGGGGCATATTTTTTATATAATATTTTCATTTAAAAAATGTATGGAATTTACTTGGTTTTATTTAGTCTAATAAAAGTTTTATAAACATTCAGCTTCCAATTATGTTTTTATTATGTCTACATAGTGATGATAAGAATGTTATAAAAATGGTTTCTGATAAGGAAAGGTTGCGAACCCCTGATTTGCACATTAAGTTTAAAATTAATATTGATTTGAAGATATTTCTATCGATAACGCTGATTCTGAGAGATAAAAATGCATTTAATATAGTGTAATAAGACGCTTATCGGAACCATTAACTGACTCATATTGTCATGTAACAACAGACGATAGAATCCGGTTATTGCGAATATTATAATGTAATATTTTATATTCCTATGTTCTAAATCTATATAAGTCTGAAATTGGGCAAAAAACTAAGATTAATATTATCTGTATATTAAATGTGAAGGGCTCGAATTTTGCTACCATTTTAAAAATAAGGCTCGTACGTACCTATACGTCTAAGATTTGACAAAATTAAAGAAAATTATATAAGAAGTTCATTAAGCAAAATTTGTTAAGAAAAATAATCGAAACTCCACGGCATGAGATTTATTTCGTTAGTTCAATTTGTAATCTCTATGTATTATCACATCTTTTGATACTTTTTAATAGTGAATAATAGATACGTAAGCAAAAAACCGGAAACGAACTTCACACACATGTTGAAATCCGTTGAGTCATTTGGGCTATAAGGCGTGCCAACGAATACACTGGAAAAACATTACCCTGCTTCTGGTACAGTCGGATATAAATATGTAGGTACTCGTAGAATAATAAAATATAATTATATCAACTTCTGTAATTTACTCATAAGTCGATAAGCACGAACCTAATTAATGAAAAAGCTATCAAATTATACGAATACAAAAACCAGTGCGAACTGACTTGATCCGGAAGAGTTCAGACCAATTAAATTAGGTTAATGATCATCAAAATATTTGCCTTATCGGGTAAGGTCAACGTTTTGTTTATACTGTGTGTTACATTGTGTCTACTATAATTTGAAGTCCATAATCTTTTCATTCTATTTATGAATGTTATGGCGATTGATGCTTTTTTGTTTTAGTTGCGCTACATTACAAACTTTTGCTGGTCTCATTACAAAAAAAATCGGTTTGAAGGGATTTTTTTGGTGCTCTATAAATTAAGTAAGTCATATATGTAATGTCTTACTCGTAGTCGTCACCTTTTTGCGATAATGTTTATGATAATCTGATAATATTTATCAGAAAAAACTTAGTTCGTACCAAAGTTTGTGGAGTTTCAAACTTGTTACTTGGTAATATATTATGATTCAATTATCATTTATCTTTGTCTATGACATCGTACGTACAACAGGTAAACGTCCGGTCGATAAATAATCTTGACTACAGGTCTAGTTGACTGTTGCGTAACAGTTTGTAATCAAAATTGCGCAATATTGTGTTAACCGTCCCTATGACTATTTCTACAGGTATTTTGGAAGGTCATGGGTTTGGAATGTCGGACTCTATTTATGGACAGAGACTATTAATCAAAAGATTTCTGATACTGATATACAGAACAATAAAATGAATATACTAAAACTCGGATGTGGCCGAGATCTATATAATAATAACTACACTATAAAGTCCCGCCCAGTTTCACTTTCATTATAGTAATGTAATGTAGATCTATTAGATTATTATTATTTCTTTCAACCTGAAGACGACTCCATTCTTTTCCTAGTCTACTGCACGCTCAATGATATCGATGGTTGACGAAACGTCAATTATAATGCAGTATGTTGTTGTCAATTTCAATGATAATTAAATTAATTAACGACCAGACACCTTTAGCACCTGTGTTAATTATGCAACTTTCCGTGGACATTTGGATAGTGACTTGACAGCAAATTGGATATTATTATGTTAATATGACACTTGAGTGACATAGCCACTTTATTGCATTTATTTAGAACTGCATTAAATACCTACATATTTCCTACGACGACATTCTTTCATCATAAAAAATATGAAGGTAAAATCTTTGGTAAATTCTGAATTAATAAACAACTTTCAAGGTATTTCAATATCTCTAATTTGGTCCCCTGGTGTAGCACGGCAACACACCATTCATTCAATCGCAAATCTATCGATCTATCGCTATACTATCATAGGTCTATACTACACTATACCCTTATCTATATACCTCAAATGGACAAAAAAAAATTAAGTCAACGATGAAAAATTGAAGTTCATATAAATTCATAAATATTTTTATTTATAAATTTAACCCCTTTTAATTTCACACTGACGTTAAAACTACTTAATAAATTAATAAAATGAATGAGTAAAAGTTAAAACACATAATTACTCTAAAATAATATAGGTATGACATGAAGTAATCATGTAAAACGTGGTTAAACATGTTATGTCACTCAAACATATCGTAGATGAAGCACGTGCGATAACATATGTTCAAATGTAACATCCATAAACAGATAACTTGATTATCACCAAAACTTATGACGGTCTCATTGCTGGGCTATATCCTTCTAATGTCGAAAGAGCTTAAGAGTGTGGTATAAGGATATGTATTTCATAATAATTTTACAATATTAGGATGACAAAATAATAATAAAAATCCAGTTGTAAAACTACAACGGAAAGAGGGCGCATTCAGATTACGGCAAGGTCGGCTTGCAACTTTAGTCTTTGATATTTAGTACACCTCTATGTAAAAAATGTCAGGCAATATCCCCTTAACTTTAAGACCATTCAACATTTCGTAGATGGAGGTATCTTCCCCAAAGCAAGTTCATTCATTTCTAATACGCTTAAATTTGGTAAAATGTTGTTGTATGCAAGTTACAATATCAGTTATCTGTTTAGAATAAATATTGTCTAATATCTGTATTTTAATACTTACTCGACTTAAATTGTTCTTATCAAGGAACAAAGGCTCCACTGTGAAGAATGTGAGGTCCGAAAAGAAGGTCAAAGCCATCCCAAATATTATGTTATCATACACCAAGTCCTTTAACAGAGTTAAGTCTAAGAATTCTGCTACTGTTTGCCTGAAAAAAGTTTATCTAGATTAAGTATTTTTGTTTTTTTTTATGTTAATAAAATGGAACTCTGGATATCTTCTCTGAATTATTACTTTGTTGTGAAAATCTACCAATTGTAGTTACATTCAGTCCGTATTCATTGAAACCTTCAAGAGTAATTAAGGCCAAACTCATTTATAAAACGGCGAGTTAAATTTTACTTTAAAATCTTAAGCAACATTTTATGTTTCAGGTAAAATTATCTATAAACGGACTACTCCAAATGCCGGAAATATGTAAGTGGTCACAAAATATCTTACCATTTTCCCTCTTTGTTTTTTATTATAGGCATAGGCTCTACTGCCATGTTTCCTAGATTACCTAAACTAGATACCGAGGCGGCTTTGTACAGATTTTCAATATACACTTTATCATTCGAGTTAAATTTGCTGTCAGTCTTCTTGTCTCCTGGGATTAGAACCACGGGAATACTTAATCTTCTAGAATCAGCAATTTTTGGTATAAACAACAGTCCCGATTCTTTTTCCGGATTCTCCAAATTTGTATATACTCGTACATTTTCTACAGACTTAGCAAAATCTAATCTATTCACTCCGTTCGCATCTTTGTTAAAATTAAATTTGTTTTCTGTGTCCTCAATAGCAGGTGTCGGCGGGATCACTGAAATAAAACAAAATTTTCATTACAAAATCCCAAAAGGTAATCAATAATTTAAATCTGTTAAGATTTTGTTGTATGCAGCATTTTTAAATACTTCTCTATACATCGTACAATAATAACATTCAGTCGTATCGTAAATATCGTAAACCTTGTCAAATAATGTTTTTAGATTATTTATCACGGAAAAAAACCCAGACGTTTGCCGCTTTATGTTCACATGCAGTCACTATCTCTTTTCACATACATTTACTTTGTCCCACCAGAGGTGCTTTTGACGAGTTACCGACAAAGCAGGAAGTGGGTAATCCACTTGTTTTGGCTTTCTAAGCTAGTCAAGCTGGTAATAATTATTAAGAACTATCCACAGGTGAGGTTTTATAAGAGGTCCGAGGACTTATCTTTAATAAGAGGAACGAACATAAGAGTACTGATAAGGGAGATTGGTTTGAACGTCTATGGATTGATGAAGATATGGCGACGCTTGCCCAAAATAAGTTTTTCTATAAAAATACATGGACACTTACATATAATCTTTTCGCATGACTTCACTCTCCGCACCATATGCCATGACACAGGATGCATGACAAGTGCTCCAAAAATACTATGCGCAGAAATAGCACAAAGGATTGCAAGGGTTCCCCTAAACCCATATTCAGTGAATGTAAACTTGATGAACAATGGATACACCATTGTAATCAAACCGATCGAGGCCTTACACAAACTTAAGTATAACACCTTCTTAGCAGTAAAATAACTATTAAAACTGGTGTAGGACACGGGGATAAGTAGTCCCATTCCAAGTCCTTGAAGGAGTCCATTTGTGATAATTAGTTGTGTAGTACTTGTTACAAATATAGCTACAAACGATGCAAACGTGTATATAAACGCTCCTATTAATCCAACTTGTCTTAGGGAGAGTTTCTTCAGGGCTATGTTGGCTGAGAATCCTGAAAATAAAATGTGTTGTTATTTATAATAACGAGTACCAGTGTAAGAGTACTAATGGATAAAACAGAATTTACAAAATAGATCTATACGCCAAAAAACTACAAAGATGCTAATGGTAATTTTAAATTTTTACCAAATATTTATTTTTAATTTCCTGATGAATATCTAGATCATTACATCGAAGACTGAAGTAAAGATACATTCGAATAAACTACGTACTATTTCTTTGATATCAAAGTTTATTGAGTATAATTTCCGGTTCTTCGTTGTTATCAATGTTCTGCCGTCGAGTTCGAAATTGTATTTCTTAGCTTTCGTTTGATTGATGAATAAAAAAAAATAAACCTGTTGGTCTTATCTTATAAACTGACAACTCAGAACTAATCTCAATTTTACGAGTAGGTATGCTTTACGAAGTATTTAAATTGTGCGTAGGCGCCGTAGGAAACGTTCAAGTATTACGTTACTCATTTTTTAAGATTTTTAAACCCCTCCCTGTAGCGCGTCGTAAAGTTTTTCATACATAAACACAGTAATACACAAAATGACGATTTTTATCAAAAAATATTATCCAAATATATTTGCATTCCCCAGTGTTTTAGTAATAAAATAAACAATATTACGCAACGCGTTGTTCGACCCCCTCCCCCCTATGTAACGAATCATAACATTTTAATACGTAATACTTGAACAGCTCCGTATGAAATTGTGCGATTAAAGCTATTAAAGTGCGTCTAATTTACCCGACTGCGCAAGAAGGAAGGTTCAGTTTAATAATGACAAATCTCTTGGACTGTGGGGTACTGATAAATCGGTTAGTACCGTACTTAGTAAATCCTTCCTTGGTGCGGAATCAGTTTTCATCGATAAATGTTAGACGATAAGCCTTGTCGATACTTCAAACGTTTGGGTTCTATTCTATCCACTAATTGGCTCTGAAGCAGTATGGAAAAAGCTCTAGAAGTGATGGTCCCATATTCCCTATAATGGGCCATTAATGAGTACGAAGCAACTCGTACAGTATTTTTGCTGTAATAACATACAGATATATGAAAGTTGTTATTTATTAATTACATACATAAAGTAATTTACTTAATGTTATGCATTTTAGGGTCATCCTTATCGCAAAAAGTAATTGTAACTTCCTTATGTATGAATGAGTTCCTTATGTATATGTGAAAGGGCATACTGTAGGATCAAAACTACAGTGTAATGGGGTCAATACATTGTTAACTGGAAAATATTAATACTTGTCATGTTATACTCGTACCTTAAAAGGGGGTATCTAAATCCATACATTTTTAATGAATAGAATACTGGACTGGTGTATAAAAAGACAATTTCCATAAATTAAAAAATCAAGTTTTACTACTTGTTGAAAAGGAAATTCTTAAAACTCTAAATATTATGTAGATATTTTTTGTCCGTCTCCTAGAAATCCAAGCTTTTAGAGGTATTAGCAAAATCGCAGTTCTAATGTTTGTGAAGGAGTAGCCAATAAATAATAATAATAGACCAACCTAAATATTTCGAGATTATAATTATGCCATCCCTAGGCCTGCGAATGGCTCAAAGGCTGCTATCTGACGATAACAGATGAATTCCTCGACTTAACTACACTAATTACTTAAGCATTCATATCATATTACTACGGTTATCTATTCAATCTACAGCTAAGCCTTAAGCTGGACATAGACGGACTTCTTGAAGCAACCACTGGTAACTTGAAGCAGTCGGTATGCGCGATTGTACGAACTAACTGAAGTAACTGCTTCGTTACTGCTTGAAGCCACCACTTCTCACCGCTTGCTTCAGTCCGTCTATGACAATACTAAAGTTAAATTTTTCGACAATTTATGTTTTACTAAATGTCAAGTAATGATGGTCTTTGTTATACTTACCAGCTATAGCCAGTGTAACTTGAAACACGCCATAAACTAAAGTGACGGCGCCAGTACCAACGCCTAATTCGTCTAAGAAATCGTTGTATATGAAACCGAATACTGGTTGGTGTGCAGTGCCTGCGATCTGAAACAAATATGGGTATATTAGGTACTTACTATAATTAATAATGAATAAGACACGATCCGATCTATTTGATAACTTAAAAAATTAAACCAACTTCAAAAAAGTTAACTCCATAAAACTTAAATCCATGAAACAACTGACATACCTATATACACCTGTATATCTAATATCTCTATCTCGAAACCTCGTATATACGAGTATATAAAACCACCAAAAGATGGGTAATTTTTGTTTTTGGTCTAGGTATGTCCTTTGCCTATTTGTGTAGATTTTATAGATCCTATTGTTAGACTAAATGAGTGTAGCGTTATTTCATTTATTTATATTCTCGGCCTTTTATATCATTATGTTAGAGATAGGTTACAAAACACGTGATAGATTCTATATACTGATAGGGATCCTTGGCAACACGACAGCACGCGATATAGAATGTTATCAATAGGTTAAAAGGTTCATCATCATATAAATTGGTTAACGATTGGTACAAAGCTGTTTGATAAACATGCCTATATAAACATTATGAATTAACTAGACGATACCCGCGGCTTTGCCCGCAGAAGAGTAGAATTCATCCCACGGGAACCTATAAGCGGGATAAAATCTATCCTATGTCCTATTCCTGGATTCAAACTATCTGTGTGCCAAGTTTCAGCTTAATCCGTTCAATGGTTAGAGCGTGAAGGAGGGACAAACATCCAAACATTCAAACATCCAAATATCCAAACATCCTTACAAACTTTCACATTTATAATATTAGTAAGATAAGATGACATAGATATTGAAGCAATGGTCAATGAGTTTATACATATACGTAAGTATACAGTAATAACAACATTGTAGTACTATACTAGATAATATATATAATTATACACATTACTGATGACCTCTGCAAAGCAAGCTTCGGGCGTGTATATCTTTCGTGTAATCAATAAGGTGGTAACCGGCAAACTTATATGTCCAAAAAAACAAATAGAGCCAAAACTACTTGTTTAAACTTTTACTACACTAAATACAACTTTTTTTTAATTAAAATGTTATTGCGCCTTCCGTGGATATTCATACCAGAGCCACACAAAGAGCCAAAGAGCCACATACGGCTCTGGACGACCACTGTACTAGGGTATATATTAACACCTAAAGAGTTCAACTTTCGGTCCAATTTTAACAATAATGAAGACACGTATAAGTCTGAGATTCCACATGACGAAGAAGTGGACAAAGCTAAATTTTGTTAAAATATGTGTTATAAATACATACAATTACATTTATGAATAGAATCAACAGTCGTCAGTTGGAAGGCCGTTGATAGACTTCTTCCAGCCAGCTATATCGAAAATGTCTATAATATTACTGTTTGACATAATGAATCATGGTCAAATTCCCACCACAAACCGGGTCTTCCAGTTATCATAATAATTTAGGTAGTCAAGTTATTAAAGTGTCAGAAATTATCGTATTTATTGATTTTTTGTCTGTTTTGTCAACAGCATCATCGAAGCTGTGAAAAATTATTAATTTAAATACACCATCACTGTCATATATTAATAATTATACGTGATTTAAGTGCTACGGATTAATATTTGTTGTTGTAACTTAATAATATTCTTATGTTTAGAATTATCTCATAAATAGCACTAAAACGACTTCTTGAATATTCCGTAAAAATTCCTCTTATAACACATTCATAATTAATGAGGTTATTTGACAGTTAAATTTTAAGCAATAAAAACGTATAGTTTCTTAACTTAATAAAATGATAATTTTGCATAATACAATGTCAATTCAATCAACCAATAAGCAGTAGGGTTGACAAAAAATAAAACTAAACATAAGTAGTAATTTACCTATTTCGAGTAAATAAACATATTGTTTTTAATCAAATATTGTAGTCGTTCGCTTTATTATTTATTTGCGTTGTGTTTATCAAATTGTAACTGGACATTGACCCTGTCAATCAGGAAAAGATAAAGTTTTTGATTGGTTTACTTAATATGTTTACATTTTTTGTTATTGTTTAAGAATAGTAATCTTAAAACAAGATAGTGTTTATTTGCCAACCCTAGCAGACACAGCTACTTAATGAAGAAATAACTATGTAAATAGAACATAGTGCCTGTAATTAATTTATGTCGAATTAATACTATCAACCTCTTGTTCTAAATTTGTAAAAAAACCAGCGGCTTCGATTTAAGACCTTGTTGTTAACATTTAGATAATATTGATTGCTAACATATTTTATATTGAATAATGAGACGTAAGTGATTAAGAGTACCTATGAAGATAACAAAAATTTACCGACGTTTGCTGGCAAAAAATCATGGGAATCAAATTATTATTTATTCGCTCTACACACTTTGATCGTCATATAAAACACATTTTCCGCTCGATTTGAAAAGGAGGTCACTACTAAACGTAGTAGCAACCCTAGCAACGTATAGGGTTGTACAGAGTTCAGTGATTTTCAACGAACACAGTCCAGTTAGGAGAGCTTAGAATCTTGGAATTGATGTTATTTATAACATCTATTTTTATTTCTAACAGGTTCACACTAGAACTGCCTGTGTTTTTTGAGACCGAAAACATAGATACAAGAATGGTAAAAAACTATGATTATCATTAAATTTTTCCTTAATTTGAATTGAATTCGTCTTTTAAAGTATTCCGTAACGCAATTTGGGGGGGTCGAACAACGCGTTACCTACCTAACATTGTTTTTTTATTTCTAAAAAACTAAGGGATATAATTTTTCTAACTCGGCAAAATGGTAACATTTTTAAATAAAACTGAATATTTTTGTGTTACTTAATTTCTAAGTAGCGGGGGAGGTGAAGGGACAAATAATTTTCAAAAAATGCATTACCTACGTTATAATTGAACGCTTTCTTAAAAGAACCATCGACTTCAAGCTGCATGGTGGTCGAACTGCATGCTTCTTGAAGCTACTGAAGCAGACTTCTTGAAACAGCCCGTCTATCACTAGCTTTATAATTTGATCAGTCAACCCTAGTCCTATAATAAATTTAAAAAAAGTGTCGAACGTATCATTCTTATAAGTCGGTCAATTACTTATAAAAAAATAAACAAAATGTTACTTTGTAAAAGCTATTAGGTTATCATACTTCAGGGGTCACTACAATTGATACAATGGGCAACTATATCAGAATAAAAATTTGTTTAAAGCAATGGCGGGTCGCTCTTACTGGTTTTAAGCGGTAAACATCCTATTTACTAACATTCATATAAAAATGCTTATCTAGCTCTTTTAATTACGTGCTCAGTTGACCAATCGTTCTTTAAAACCGTTATATTGTATATATATGCATACTTACTAATATTATAAATGTGAAAGTTTATAAAGATGTTTGGATGTGTGTAAGTCCTTCACGCTCTAACCGGTGCAAGGATTAAGCTGAGTACACAGATAGTTTGCATCCTGGAAAAGGATATAGGATAGATTTTATCCCGATTATAGGTTCCCTTGGGATGCATCCAATGTTTTTTAAGTACTTTTCCGCGGGCGTCGTCAAATTTTTTCATAAACGAAAAATGATTTTTTTTTTGGTCTTTTATGACAAATATTTTATTTACACTATCATAACAACGCTTACCATTTTACTTCAACGATCATACCGGCAAGTCAGGTTTTTTTTTTAATTTCGTCATGGAATATAAACTGAGCCTCAAAAAAAAACAGCTGCACTATGTTACTATGCTGTGTATGTTTCCAGGTTCATAGAACAGGATAGAAACAAAATTTGATGATACAGAAAAAAAAAACAAAAATGGTAGAACTCTCCCAAAATCTAATTTCGCAATAGTAATTGCATTTCGTCTGAGAGATACTTTTACTGGTATGATTGTGGTTTCCGAAAACCTTGTCGGTGTTTGCAATTCTGTAGTTTTATTATTTTGCATTGACGTTGTCGTATAGATTTTGCAGCTACTAACGAGAAACTCCCATACATAATATACATTTTTCGATTCCTAGTATTCCGCAGAAATATATCTCTCAATTTTAAATCAACTGTTGGGTCGATCCTTTGATAAATAATATCTTAATATACTTAAAAAATCCTGGCATGGATACGTGTCTTTGTCACTAAACTCCTCCTTTTACATTAAAAAAAATATACCTAATAAAAAATATTTTATAGATTTCGTAGGAATTAGTATCGCAATCTAGTAGGTGGTGATGATATCAAAATACTTCAGGGGGCTAACTAAACTGTTAGAAATATTGAGACAGCGCCGCGCTGTCGTAAAAAAATTGTCCTAGTATAATAAAAGACACTAAAGGTATTCGAAAATTAATGGTTAAAAATTAATCACGCTATAAAGTGACGAATTATAGTACAAGAACTTCTGCCCTATATTATGTGATAGTTGCAAAAAAATGTATTGTAGCATTTGTAGTGATTAGTTGCTGGACCACTAAAGGTTATGGCCTAATTTAAAGCAATAGGTAATATTAATTTATTACTTTCATTCGCTCGAGTAAACATTTTTGCACTGGCGACCACTTCTTAATAGCACGTAATTTGCAGTGTTTGCAATACATGTCAAACTTCAATGTTAAATAAATTTCGCTGGATAAACATTTGAAAGTAGGTATTTCAATGAATAGTATTTAGAAGCATGATTCAAGAACCAAAGACGTTTAAGGCAATAATCATTATTTTTCTCGTTTATTTTTTGACATAGATTCTTATAGTCGGACCGCAGCGGAAATTTAAAACTTGAATAAGGAATTACTGGACCGATATAATAAAAAGTAAAACATGTAATCTACAAATATCTATAAAAAAAAACCTAGCGTAGTGTTTGACACTGAACTCCTTGTAAACAGCTAGACTAATTTCCGTTTAAAAAATCTGATGCAATTTAGAAACACTAAGATCCCAGTAGATGCAGGTGATGTCGAAATACTTCAAGGGACCAGTTAAACTACTAATATATACGAAAATATGAGGTCAGGATTACCTGATATGAAAAACTAAGGCATTAGCCAATCGATGATAGTATATATACTCGTATGTTGCAGAAAAACATCTGCATAGTTTGCTAGTCTTCTTGTTTTCTTTCTAATATTTAAAAATCAATTGCTATTCGTTAGTCTCGCTAAAACTCGAGAACGGCTGGACTGATTTAGCTAATTTTGGTTTTTAAATTATTTGTGGAAAACCAGGGAAAGTTTAGAAGGTGAATAAGGAAACATTTTTAAGCTTGATTCTGCGGCGGCACGAAATGTGCCAGGTCATCGATTGTAAAATAAAAACCGAAATGAAATAATTAACTTTGAAAGAAAAAAATATAAATGAGGAAGCGAAAAATATAAACGATATTCTTTCAACACTATTTGACAGGGCAATTATAAAAAAAATACCTCGCATGATCTTTAGAAACATTTAAAGACGGTAAATAAACATTTATCATGTTTTTACCTACTGTTATTTATCATACGTTCAAAGGGAATAGAATAAACAAAATACTTACGAATATCACAGACAGGCCGACACAAACAACATATCCCCAACCTCCCTCGGGGGGTACGAGTTCAAATTTTTTCTCTTCACTGTCATAACTTTGTAGGCTCTGCTTTCCACTCATGTTGATACGAATTTATCATAAACGATAGAAAACCTTCCTTTATAAGACCGGGCGGGTGGTCTTATAAATCCATAATAAATAAATATTACGGAGGCTGTATGTTTAAAGATTTAATTATACAACCCTAATTATGGTTACGCCGTGCATTAACTCGTCAACAGAACTTGGAATTTCCACAAACACAATTTGATAAACAACTAGAAGTTGTTCCCGCGAGAACGGCGTTGCTTAGCTATGAACTAGACCGATCTTCGAACCGACATCTCGTAATGTGTAATGAATATCGCAGCATCAAGGGTCGAATCGAAGCTACGATACTGCCAATGGTGACGTGTGATCAACGTGAAGTCATTTGATCTACTTAGCGTTGTCGCGATCGGGAATTCAAACATTTTAAAACATGCTTTTATCGCGATTGCTAGACTGGTCTCGTTTATAATGAGCCTACATGTAAATGCAAGATCGTAAAACTCCCACTAATAATAATGTTCTTGCATACGTTAACGATATTTGACACTTAAGCATACTGACAACATATCACGCATAAAATGGACCGATTTAAGCAAAAAGGTTCCATACCACACAAACCTCATTTCGAGATAATTGACTTTAAA
>LGAG01000636.1:339641-353512 GCA_001278395.1 Lerema accius | reverse complement strand
TGGAAATTACAGTAGATATTCTAGCTTTAGTAGATAACTTCTGTCGGAGTTAAAAGAACGCTTCGGCAAATATTTTTTATCTCTCCAATCTTAGAATATGTTGTTTATATTTTATATTTATGTTGGTGATAAAACCCCGCGACTCTGGTGGAAATATTTTTGCCTCGAAGTCTCAGATGCGGTGGAAAAATTTTTGCAAAACATTTGAGGTACTTACTTACTATTAATATTATATTTTGGTATTCCATCAGCAATAACAATGGGTTGGATATTACGTATAACGATACTTATACTTATCTAAAACTAGATAGAGTCACGTTTCTATCTAGAAGAGAATACTCTTAATTGTACAGCACGGAATTAACATCAGGTACGAGTAAATAATAAGTTATAATTAAGTTTAATAAATCTAGATTTGTTTCAAAATGTAAGATTGTGGCTTTTTTGTTATTGCTACCAACTAAATGGTATTTAACATAAAGATGAATTTTATCTAACCGCCTGTTCGTCTGTCCTGTTATTTACATTTATTGTTAGTAACAACGATTTTATAAACACTTTAATGTACATAACATTGTAAACGATAACATTGTATTAAATTAAATAAATGTCATGTTGGCTAAATAAACAAATTAATTATAACCGATAATAATAATAAAAATGTAGCGCAGATAACTGATAAAAATGTTCAGTGGTGTTAATGTTGTGTCGCTAATTGCGACAATAATGTTTCTCTTGTCTGTTGTACATCATCACAACAAATAACTTTCCCACTGTTGGGCTCGATTCTCCTCTCACAGTGTAAGGCCGTACAGGCCATTGATAGTCCACAACGCTGGCCTAGTGCGGATTGGTAGACTTCACACACCTTTGAGAACTTTATGTAGAACTCTCAAGTATGTAGGTTTCCTTACGATGTTTTTCTTCACCGAAGCAAGTGATAATTAGTTTCTAACACGAACACAACTTGGAAAATTAGAGGTACGTGCCGGAAATCGAACCCAGGGACTCCGGTTCGGGAGACCAACATTCAAACCACTAGGCTATCACTGCTGTATGTTGTACGCTTTCTTGTAATAAGAATAAAAATACAACATCTTAGTTGGCAGTTAACAGTGAATGCCATAAATGTGATTAATCAGTGCAACTGCAGTGAAATGATAAGCCTTGCTTTTGAATGTAAACTTGTCCTCCTAATGGGAACGTTCACATTCTGTGTAAGTACATAATAACGGTTATCAGTTCGATTTGCAGTCTAAAATATTGCGATTGAAGATGAATAAATTATGGTATCTTTCTTGCTACTGTCCGATGGAGGTAGAAATCACTGTGTAGTTATACTATAAGGGATTCTCCGAAAGATACAGAAACCCTTGTGAATCCCAGATAATAGTGCTATGGAAAAGCCGTAATACTGAAAGGACTATTAAGAAATTTTAAGTGCCTATTATGCTGTAGTTTGGTCAATAAAGTCGAGATTTCGAAAAAAATAGAGATACCAGCCTTGCATTTTTTTCAGTATCATAAAAGAAAGACTATATCAATTAACGTTACACAGTAATTTTTTGACGAAGTTAGCTCGGTGTTTTCTGGGAAGTCTTACCACCATTTTTAGTTCAGTCTTTGAAAATTTTACTTAAACACCTGTCTTATACGACAAATGTCTCTTCAGTGCAAAATACCAATATGACTCAACGGTTAAAAATCAAAATGCCGTTCAAAAACTCCCGGGTTCAATTCCCAGTGATCCAGAAATTTTATTAAATTTGTATATTTTTGTCTTTGTATGCCTGTATGGCATTCACGACATAGGTAATTGTAGTGTAAGGTTATGAGCAGAAGTGTTAAGAAAAAATATGGACTCCGATTAGTGCAATGAATTGCACAAAAATGATAAAATGCCACAATGAAATCGACATTGAATTACAAATACTATGGGAGGAAAAGGTTTTGTTAATAGAGTAATTTATTAATGAAAACTCAGTCACCTTTTGTTATTGCCTTTGTATACAATTTAATAGGTCCCAATTATCTTTTAAAATATTAATTTAAGCCTGATGTAGCAATTTACCTGTCGATTACAGTAGAATTATAGATAACCTTGTAGTTCTTCATGCATTGCAATATCCGCGTCTTAGAAAAAATCACCTACAATCGCATAGTTAGTATAAGATTTATAAATATATCCAAGAAGAATCTTTATTTGTATTGATAATCATAAGTGAATTATACCTATTCATAATTATAACGGCTATTAATACACTTAAATATAACGTGAGTTTCTGATTACTTATTGTAATCTAGTTTCTGAAAACAGCACCACCAATTATCACACAGAGAAAAAGGAATGTATGTAGGAACATTAGTTAAATTCTTTGCGTAAAAAAAATTTAGCTCAATCTGAGGTGGTAACTAATGGTAAGACAAGCCCAATTTATTTTATCTTTGTCTAACTTCATAGGGCGCCTAGCGCACCAAGCATAGCTCGATCATATACGCAGATACTGTTATTTACAAATAAATTGAAAACGATATTCAACCGCTTTTCAAGGCTTATTTTACATAAATAAACTTTATGTAATTTAAATACAGTCAATACGGTGTTTACTTGTGTATGACGTGTAGGTATAACATGAAGATAAGTAAAGTTCATTATCGCCAAGGAACTGTGGCTTAATGCACAAAGAAAGTAAGTAAATATAGGTATTTAAAGGACAGTCTGAGCTTGTAATTGTAAAAATTATGTCTGATAATAAAAATAAATAAAAATATCATCGATCATCATATAAATATACTTTATTAAGACGTCACGTATATTTTATTCATATGAAATGAACGTTGGCTGTTCACAAGAAATGACTTTTATTTATGTAGCATGCAAATGTGACATTCATATTAATCTTTCCTTATATTAATTATGGGCAGACAAGGTGTACACATGTAATCTGAGATAAGTGCAGACTTAAAAATCAACTAAGTGCGAATCGAACTTGTGTAACAGGTACCGTGCAATAGTTCCGCCAAAAACATATCTCATTAAATATTTAGCGCTATAATTAATGTGAGAACAATGGTATTGGTAATGTAGCTAATAATAAAATAGACTAGAATACTCTTTATTGTATACTTTACAGGTAAATAATAAGTTATAGCACTATAAGACGCATGCCCAAAAGGCGGTTTAACGCTGCATAGCGATATAATTTAATGTTATTGTTAACGCACAACCGCATTAATTTTTGCGTTATTCCGATAGACAGTTGCTATGTAGGATACATTGACCTTAACAGCTTCAGACAGTCAGTGAGACGAGCTTGGAAGGCTCAGTCCAGAAGACAGTCAAGGAGCTTATTACAATGTTCTGCTGGATTTAAGGATTATTACAACATTCTGTTAATATAGGCGTGTTGGTTGGCGTGTATATTAGTTTCATAATTATGACGTAAAGCCGTTCATCACTATCTTGAACTTTAATCCAGGTAGATAATAATAAGTTCTAGTATTTTTAACTATGCCGTTATGGCGGCGTTATGAATTACATTCTGTAAGAAATGCTGTTATTACGGCTTAAAAGATTAATAACCTACAAACAGGCGAAATAGCATTGGAAGTCTTAGTGACAGGGTTTCGTTAGAATACGAACCCTGAAACGAATTAGTCGTTTGTATTATACCTACTCATATAATTAATCATGCAAATCGATATGCAGTATTATGTTTCGAATATGTCAAATTAATTTCTGGATATTTAAACGTCGTTAACTTTTTTGTCATGACTTGCTTATTTTAAACCAAAGTTACGATAAAAAATATCAATCTCTTTTGGGTAATACGCACATATTGTTGGATGCAATACACAGGACAAAAAGAAAAAATCTTATAGTATCGCCATATCGGATCGCGTTTTCGCAACTAAGCTCAGAGTCAAAGTCAGGTTTCATAGTAACCTGTAATTTCTATAGACATAATATTTATCATGGTTATTGAAACACGTCTTTTAATTGTCTGTCGATTTTAGGGTACAATCCTTCATCCTTTGAACGGCCACTGCAAGACATAGCTTCTCCTAATTTTCGTCACTGATCGATTCTGCGCATTCTACATCCTGTGGATGCCTTCTTGTTCGTCCTTGGTCGGGGGTGTTTTGTGCTGCCTTTACCGATGCATTGTCTCCCCCTAGAACCTAAACCCACTGATTCTTTAAGCTATGTCAGTTACCCTCATTCGTCTATAAAATTCATCAATTCTAACACCATCTCGTACCATGTATCGTGACTTGTATCTAGTGAACATTTAAAAAAAAATATACTTATATGTGTGTTTTGCGTACGTATCAAATACCGTACATACTGACGTTTTAAAAAACTTGTATATATTTTGTAGTAGTCAAAAAAAATTTATTAAGTAATTTATGTTAAAAAACTGAACATGATTCCGATAAAGCGTAATTTGAGAGCTTGTCTGTATTCATTTGCTTGATAGTAATTAGATCCGTATGCATAAATGCTGTATAATTCTCATAGTGAAGGTCGAAATTAATATTAAAAGTAGCCTTTAAAAGAGAACCAAAAACCTGACTGCTTAAAATTTGTAGGTATTTGTATAATATAGCCCATTTAGTCATTTGTAGGTATTTGTATAATAGCCCATGTCACTCCTACAATATACAAAAATCTGAAATGATACCTCATCATGAAAACATTACCCTACTTCTAGCGCAGTTGGGTAAAAATCAGTATTACGGAGTCAGTGAGACGATAATAATGCAGTGATCTTACTTCAGTGTCGGTTGGTTACTTAGTTATTTTTTGGAGTAAAATGGTGCCGCACCACACCCCTATCTGCTAATGGCAATGTTGCGCCATGACATACGTTAAGGGGACTCTTCATATAGTAATCAGCAAGCTACCACCTACTTACTGGACCTGTGTCCTCACGGTGCATACAGTAAACGGTAAACGGTGATAAAGATGACATTGGCGAATTGACTTGACTTTTGTTCGAGACATTGTGTAGGTCGGTCGGGCGCATAATTGATAAGCTTAGTTTGTGGCATCGTTTGGTATTCTCACAGATATAAATGATGTATACAGAAAGTATAACAAAGCGTTATGTATAAATCATTAGAATTATATTTATTTTTTTTTACTTCTTGTGTTTCTTAACGCAACGATTATTTTCTATGATAGTACCAACTGGGTCTTTGGATATTACCTAATTATATCTTTGGTTTACGCTGTGATAAAAAACGATTTAAATAATATTTATTAATGTATCAGGAATTTGACAAACAGTGTTTCAAACCTCTGCATTAGATAATTATTTTACTTGAAATGTCGTTAAAGTTATTGCACGATATTTATTATTCATATTTATTTTTGCATACATAACTTTTTGATATCATGAACTATTTATGCATAATAATAAAGACATAAACTAAGCATAAATTAGTCATACATACAAAAAAAGAGGAACTATCAAAACGCCTTGGTCTGCAATCATACTCGTATTATTGCATAACATTCAAATTTTAATGCCACTCAAAGAATGTAATAAATACATGGCATTCAGCATTATATAAGATTATGCAATATCTACGTATATACCTGTCCTATGTACGTAATTTCATTGGAGGCTTCGCATCTCTCGGTTTAATTTGTGAGATATTGATTTACGTAATATTAATATTAGGACGGTTACATATTTTAGATATAACCACCTACGAGTAGTTATTATGAGTACCTAAGTATCGTGTCTGTGTTTCAAACGAAATAAGGTAGTGTTGTTTTGTTTTTATTTATTAAATTAAATATATTCATAACTCATGATCCACATACACTTTAGCTTTCTGTAATTCTTTCTTACAAACACTTAAATTAGCTTTAATTAATGTAAGCCAAATCTAAGACAGTTACGTGCCTGCGTTTTTCTTTTAAAGGGATCCAATGATAAACTTTTACGTATCAGTTTAAATATATTTAGTAAAAAAAATCGTCTGAGATCTGTAACTAAAAAATAAAATGTTTCTTTATCATTAAGAAATTAAAAACATTCTAACTTAGATGATTGCTTCATTGTTCATCATAAGTAAAAATTTAAAGCAACGAATTTACTAAAAGTACCGTTTAATGAAATAGAAGGAAGAAAAATACTGTACTTATTTTAAGGCAAAACTTTTTAATGAAGCCGTTACAGAATTCTCAATTCCCTGAAGCGCTTTGCAATTTATTCCACCAATAAGTGGAATCCAGCTTCAAGTTGCTCCAGATCTACTGAAGTAGAACAGTTGTTTTTATAAAATGTAAGATGCTGTTAGTACTTATTTGGGTTAAAATGTATACACTTGGAAGTCATTATTGCTGGAAATTTTAATGGCTTTCACTCATTCAAGTCCTGTTTCTATACTTGGATATTCTCGTGCTATTGAACAGTCTTCGTATTTGGGCATGCTGGTCCACTGTCAAATTGTCAATTGTCAGT
Organism: Lerema accius; assembly: GCA_001278395.1. NCBI lineage: Eukaryota > Metazoa > Arthropoda > Insecta > Lepidoptera > Hesperiidae > Lerema > Lerema accius. Next base: position 347,033 of record LGAG01000636.1, on the reverse strand, counting down.
ATCACTTGGCGGCCGGTATGTGTGTATGGATCGATCGCTTCAAACTGCTCATGTTAATTATACTACTTTAAGTTGTAGCCAACCTAAATCTTGAAAGTATATTGTACGGACAGCCTTAATAACCTACAGTTATGATAATTAAACACACTTCTTGCATAATTTCTATATTGAAAATCAATAACTAACTTAACTATCATTTTTCTTTTTACAATCTAACAACTCCACCTATGACGGCATTCTTTATGCTTTCTAGTTTCCAATACAATGACATTTTCTTATGTTGTCTTAGCTGGCAAGGTTTATAATATATCTGGGGGCACGGGAGTGCCCCCGCCAAGTGGAGCAAAAAAAAGTGGCACGGTAATTATTTACCTTTTAAACTATTATTAGTGATCGAAACAAACCTATGCCGAACATTAATAATAAATTCAATCTGATAGCTACTCGTACCTCAGGCATAAACAGCACAAAGTAGCCCGATATTGTGATAATAACTAAAATCGATGACTTTTCGCCCGAAGCACGGAATATTTTGCCAGTAATGAGAACCTATTCTCCTATTCATATCTGCTACTTCGAGCTAGAAGCAGCAATTACTTCAATCAATCCATTAATGGCAAGCCTTAGCTATCATAACGCGAGCAAAGAAAAAGTTACTAAGAAGAAAAAATGTTATAAAAAATAAATATAAATTTATATATATTGATATGATTTTAATCCGTTAATTAACATTATTGCTTCAACTAAGCGTATAAAGCTTATATTGGCTTATAAAACGAGATAAAAGTTAATTGAATTGCAGGCAATAGAAAGAAACGAGTTCGTTGAATATTCAGATTATTGAGTACTCTGAAAAACCTATAAAACTGCAGATATTACCAAGTTTGAATTAGTAAGAGTTCGAGAATGCATGTTGTATTTGAAAGTAACAATGTTAACAAGTAAACTACGTAATATTAGTATTGCATACTATACTTTTTTATCAAGGGGAAATATTTTTTAAGTTACCTGAACCTTAGGGTTGCAGATTGCGTGGGAATTATACCCACTTAGAGAGATTTAGAAACTAACAACTCACTTAATGAACTTCAAAAAATTTACCAACACAAATTATATTATATTATGTTAAAAATAACATTGATTTCATTACAAAATAATTGTTCATCACACAATTTCTGATCACTTCATAATATGAAGATATAACAGATGAGCAATACCTATCATAGCATCGGATTTATAAAAAGCAATAATAACACAGCAGCTTGAGCTAAAATAAAATATTCCAAATAAATTCCATACTGAACTTTTATCTCGCTTAAAACGAGAAAATAATTAATTACTCATTAGCTGATATCGTTAGAAGCATGAACGACTGTAAGATGAGTCACTTAAGTGGACTGAGCACTTTGTATTATAGTTTATCGTATCTACTTTCCATTATAAAAATCTCCTAACCCTTGGATAGTCTGAGTTTACGCTCGGACTATCCTAAGTATGACTTAAAGAGAAATACAGACTTTTATTATCTGCTTACCGTGTGATTAAAACAATACTAAATCTTATACTAAATTCAAACCAGGGATAAGACTAAAGTTATTAAATTTTTATTAATATCTGAGCAGAGGCTGTTAAAGTGTGCGTAGTAAAAAGTAATTTGTGGTACCAGGAGGCCACTTCTCCGAAATCTATGGGTATAAATGAAACATTATAGGATTTATTTATTTACTTATATCATGGTGAATCTCCAAAATGGGATTTTTGGACCCTAAGACATTTTACGAAACTTGTAAATGCGTCACTGTCTATAAAAGATTGAGAACCAGTGTTAATCTTACATCCATTAATTTATTTTTAATATCGGTTGATAAGCGATCTTTTATTGATCAAAAACAAACATCTTACAAAATACTCTGCGCATTTAATGGCATTTACCTTGGCCTTCCTATATTGCGTAATGATAGGTAAGAATAAGAACAGATTCCATAAATACCTGCGATCACGTTGACCATTATTATTTTCAAAGTATAAATAGCTACTATGATTTCCTTAAACACTTCAAGATTGCATCAGTTTCATTGACATACATTGTAATGAAAGAAATCGTGTAACCTCCACTTTTCCGACTTTCCTTTTTAGTCAGAATGTATTTCCATTGATTAAGAAGTTATAACGCAATTGGAAACTGTATTTTCGTCACTAGTTCTAGTAAATAAAAAATAAGTACCTATTTAAAATACTAAGAAAGTCTATATCTACATACACATAAACTTAACGTGTTTGTAAAAAAAATATTAAAATGAATCTGGTTTTGAAAATCATAGTGATTTTCCTTCATGTTTTTTCCCAAGTTTTTCTTCTCTGTTGTCTTATTTATTTTAAATTTTAAATGTGACCTATATTAAATAAATCGCAAGTTTATTCTGCTTAATATAATTATATTAAAATATTCCACACACATAAAGTGACTTTAATTAATTATTAACTTATCAGTACAGCTCGTTAAAACTATCGTATTTTAAAGCTTCAAAGAAGTTGTAAATCTCACACTACTTAGTTTTGTAGCGGAATTTTTTTTATTCATCTTTAATTTGACACTAAACACCCATAAAGTCTGAACTCCCAATATGACACGCCGATTTCTTGTATTGCTAGTACAAAATTACTAAATTTATTACTTTTCCATTAGTTAGGAGCATTAAGCTATGCGCGTACTAGGTAGCCCGGCTGTGGTGGCCAAGTCTCCATAAGAAAAAATCCATAGCCAGTCGAACATTATGACGTCGTATGGAAGCCGCGCATATTCACAGCAACGAATTCCTCTGTATTATTTCGGCTGCCGCAGCCTGGCTGCCTAGTGCGCGCCTAGCCTTACAGTTTATAGTGCTTGTTTTACAAGTATAGTAGTCTTGTTTTAATTTTATTAAATCTTATCTAATTCCACAGTTTAGGTGAATTCATTTGTTTAATTGATTCGTTCGTATAAGGGCATCAAAATCAATTTAGTTAAGTTCAATAAAAAGTATTCGATTTCTAATTTAGTTTCTTTATGAACACGCTACACCCTTAAACTGTACTCATATTTAACCCTTAAGGGCTCCCTGGAAATAAAAAAAATATACCACAAATTGGAATAGGTTTATTACCAATATTTCATTTTACTATAATTATTTTATCAGTCTTATCAGCCATCCATTTTTCTTTATAGTACGAAAAAGATAGCAAATAATAACAGTACATTTTTTCGGTCTAAAGATGTAGTAGGTATACTACAGTACAAAATACGAGTATCATAGATCATGTCCATATCTGAAGATAGACGGAGTTCTCATAACAACTATAATAAACTATAGCTTCGAGAAAAGAATGGTTCGGCTGTGCCGCTTTTTTTCTACAATAAACTATAGCTTTTTTTTTTGCTCGACTTGGTGGGGGCACTGCCGTGCCCCCAGATCACGCGGCTTCTTGACTCTTTGTGTTCCTTTCTCTCTTGTCCTTATTCTTCTTATACAACAACTCTATCATCCAAAACAGGATTACTATTCCGTAACATGACGTAATGATGTAAAATGCCGTTCCATAACTGTTGGTTAGATCGCGAATGGCGCCTGAAAAAAAAGTATTTAATGTGTCAAATAATTTAAAAGAATTTTATTCTGAAGACTGCTGACGATACAGGAATTGTATGAAAATTTTGAAGGAAATTGACCCTTAAAGGCGTATCATATAATTATATGAAATACTAAATTACTTGAATTACCTACATGAAATATATTAATTTCAACTTTGCTCTCCGAATGCTCAGCTAGGTTGTCTTTTTTTATTTTTATCTATACTCTATAATAATATAAAGCTGAAAAGTTTGTTTGTTTGAACGCGCTAATCTCAGGAACTACTGGACCGATTTGAAAAATGATTTTTTGTGCAAGATAGTCAATTTGTCAAGGACAGCTTTAGGCTATACATACATATAACATCACGCTAAGATAAATAGGAGAGGAGCAGCAAGAAAAAATATTGCAAAAACGGCAAAATTACGCGGGCAGAGCCGCGGGCGATTGCTAATTTCAAATAAGTTACCTAATGCTTCACCACGATCCCACCTGATGGGTGCTTATAATAATATAGTAATAGATTAGACTTACCAATAATTGGCCCAAGAATTAAAAATATTAGTCCATAAAGTAACATAAATATTCCCACTGCGGAGGTGAACTTTTCTTTCTCGACAGCATCACCTATTACTATCGGATACAATGTTCCTAGGATGGATTTAGACATTCCGATCATAACGATGAATACTAACATCACTGTAGGGTTGTCGGACCATAACATACCTGGAAATCGTATATTAATATATTATGGACTTGAATCTTATTGCAGTAGATATGTTTGTCTATAGATAACTTATGTACAGATGATTTTTTTAGACAGTAAGTGTGGATTTACAATTCAAGTTGATAAAAGTACCCACCAAGTGAAGTGAGTAATAATGTGAACCCGTTGATGAATATTTATCCGCTATATAAAACGTAGACAATAAGTATCTGTTGCATAACCGAAAAAAAAATCTTACCTAATCTTGAGAAGAACGCCAGGAAAAGTCCTATTATATACATTTCATTACTTCCTACTTTGACCAGCACTTTGTTGAATAATATTAATAATATTTTCGTTACCAAATCCCCGAAGTTACAAAGTGATATCGCCCATGCAACTTCGCCCTGAAAATCACGTATTTTTATTTCTTACGTGTATTTTGTATTATAAATATAGATACGAGTAGTAATTTACATTCTTTAAATCAAACTTTTTGAAAAAAATACTTTATAGAGACAAAATAAAAAATAATTGAATAATAAAATTCATAGTTACCTCAGTCCAATCCATGAAATACAAAGCTTGAGGAAGCAATATGAAGAAAATGACATCAGAAAAGGCAGTCATTGCTAAACCTATAGAGGCATTAGATAAAAGATATGACTTTAAAAAAGTTACATCTAAGAAGTCACTGAAAATTTCCCTGCAATAAAAAAATAGGAATTATTAACATTAGCTGTGAGAAGAATCTTATTATTAACTAGAAATCGGCCGCGGTTCCGCCCGCGTAATTTTGCCGTTTTCATAGTATTTTCATAGTATCGTTTACATATATACCTGAAGATAGACTTTTTTAAGTCTTTCTTGACGTCACTTTCATTGAATTCTTTTTTTTCCGCGGGTAACAGTATGGGAGATTCAGTATCTGCGAGTATCACAGATAAAGCCAACTTTTCCTTGACAGCTTTCTCATGGTTTAATAGTGCTTTTAGTTCTGAAATACATAAGGATGAAAAAGTATAATTATTTGCATATAATAAATTTCATTTATCTGTAGAAGACCTGGCATTTTTTTCTTTGCAACATATTTCGTCTCTACTAGTTTGGTTGATCACTTAGTATTCCCCATGAAACGCTCCCGATTTTCGATTTTAACATTATGTTTAGCAAATAAAAATTATAAAACCCCGACGACCCCAAGGCTTAATTGGTAGTGACTAGTGACCCTGCCTGCAATGCGAGGGGTCCCGGGTTCGATTCCCGGCCAGGGAAGATATTTATGTGACAGATAAATGTTTGTTCTCGGGTCTTGGGTGTTAGTGATGTGTTATTTGTGCTGTCCATGCCAACCGCGACACAGCGAATCCTACTGCGGGGATATGAGTGATTTAGCGTTTATTTATTTATTAAAAAAAAATATATCATATACCATCTTTATCATCGGGTCCTATTTCAATTTCTTTTTTTTTCATATGCCATTTCACGGGCTGCATCAGAGCTATTGCTATGAATGTTTGCATGTATACCCCTGATATTAATATTAATGTCCCTCGACATCCGTATTTCTCTGAAGACCATTTCACGAACTGAGGTGTAAATAAAGTAACGACAGCTGGAATAAATTGATTTATAAAAATTAATACATATTTTGTACATTTACTTGTACCTTGGTCAAATACAGTATCATACCAATTTATTTTGCTTCTATTCAAAGTGAAAGTAATCTGTGTATTATTTTAAATGGAATAAACAATAATAATAAAAAAATATATACCTAACCTGTCACTTCCACAATAGACACAAATTCACTGACAAGTTATCTGGGCGCACGGCAGTTCCCTCGCCAAGTCGAGCAAAAAAAAGCGTCACGGGCGTACTGTTCTCATCTCGAAGCATTTCAGGCCATTTTCAGTGCCTTATAACTTTATTTGGGATAGCAATAAGTTGAAAAGCAAGCCGTTTAGGCTGCAGAACGTACCAAAGAAGTCTAGTCTATTATAATTACCTGTAATTGTCTGCGTTACAGAAACCGTAAGCATTCGTTTTTTATCAAAATATTGGTTTAGCGTCGTGAACGTCAGATTAACCAGCGCACCATTTCCAAAAGACTGAAAGTATTTTGAGAAAAAAATTAATACTTTACTCATATTAATAACAAATAAATTATTTCAGTATCCTTTTATTTAGGCTGTAATTTTTGCTAAGAAGGCTATCAAAAAAGTTCAATATTGGACCCGGTCATTTGTAAGGCTTGCGTAGGGACACAGGTTCAACACGTAAAGGCATCTTGGAGACACTTTGATGTACCAAATAGTAATGTGTACCAGATACATTGTACACAATTTGTGTACATAACAATTATTCTTACTATTATTATAATTACCTGTAATAAACCACTAGCAAAAAAGAACAGTTCCTTTGAATTCACAAAGACGATAACGAATGTTCCCAAGTTCAAGATTAAAGATGTTAGAAAACCAATCTTCCGAATGGACATACAATTCAGCAAGGGACCCATGATTAAGGCTGCAAAGCGGTTAAAATATTATTTAGCGATAAAGAAAAAAATATCCCAATTTTAGCATGTGATATTGAAGTGATGAAGTCACTTATGCATTATTAGAAAAGTGTCAGTGACATGAAAAGAAAACTTTGTTTGATTCTGATATTTTTAAGAGTGGACATTTATACGAAAATCTTCAATTGCATACTTTTCGTAGTCGTATAAAACAAGCAAGTCCAATTAGGAGACGATAATCTTTATAAATTACTATTATTATAGTTATTGTAATACTCACCTGCAACTGATACACTTATAGACCCAACTCCATTAAGAAGAGTGATGCTTGCCGAATCCATTTTGAGTTGGATGTATATTTCATTGTATATCATTCCTAAGCATGATACGAACGCTGTAGTCGTTATCTGAAAAAAATATGTTGAATGGAACCAAAAAAGAAAGTAAAAAAGAAAGAAAAAAATTAGGTACCTACTTATTACGACAGAAGTATAAGTCAGAATAAGTAATAAAAAAATTATTCTTAACAACAAAAAAAAACCGACTTCAAATGAACT
>LGAG01000636.1:315836-328979 GCA_001278395.1 Lerema accius | reverse complement strand
ATTTCCAATTCATCAGGTTTACCGTAACATATAGATTAAATTTCAGCATGCTTCACATAAACTGCATTCGTCATAATATAGATAAAAGAAGCAAAAAGACACCATTCAATACGATATGAGAAAATGTTTCATTCAGTTATTATGTAGCTTTCAAAATATGAACAATGAACTGGTCAAAAGTAAGGATTATCAGTTTACACATAGGTTACAAAGTAACTATTTTCTAATCTGTGACATAGGCTTCTATATTTCAAAATATTACAGACATCGTATATTATGTGCTTAATTATATTCTTTTATACCTGTCTTATAATATAATCTTCAAAATTTAGGTGTACCAAAGTAATCTATCTCTGTGTCTAGATATTACAGAATGCACGACTCATATATCATTCTCCACTATAATTAAAATATCCGAGTCAGAGTTTGTCAACGTCCTTTTAATATATTTTACGTTTCACCGTGACAGTTAATTAAGGCTGTACTTCAAAATAATGAATACATGAATCTAGGCACTTGAATTAAGACATGCTTTTACATTTTTAAACTTCAAAAAACTACATGACTTTTTTATTTTGGTTCTAAAAGTTATCGTTTATTTTACTTGATTAAATAACTACCTACTTACATTATGATTATTTTTTGTAAATATTTAAAGACCGGGCAGACGTCGTTTTGAATCATATAGTTTGATTGTTACCTTTGTTTTTCACATCAAATACTGCCGATCTCCAATTATTGTAAGCCTTTGGACGTGTCAAAATTTTCAGTAGTTTAGTCCCTTGAAGTATTTTATTATCAGAATCATTTACCAGATCCAATTGTGGCTCGATACCATACTCAGTACTTCTAAAATACATCACATTTTTTTTTCAATCGGTCCAGCCCTTTAGAAGGATTTCAGTGACAAACAATGTACGCTGTGATTTTATACAATTAAGAAAACGAAATTAATTGGTGTTCATAAAATAAATGAAAACAAACAGTTCAAAGATTCAACCCGCAACTACATTAATTGCCGTAATTGAGTAGAGGAACATAATTTTCCGCTTGATACGCTAATTATAGACGAATTAATAGCCTTCACTACGCGTTCCCATTTTCATTTATACAACATTTCGTGAATGAATGCCCCAGGGAGCCATGTGCTATGTAAACGATACCCGTTCTAGTTTGTTCGCGTTGACCCCTTGAATAACTCAAGGGGCGTACACAATGAACATTATGTTACTATGACGAAATTTGAATTCAAAATTACTGTATTTGATGTAATGTAAGTGTGAAAAGTGCTTAAAGTTTTACTCCTGCATAACTGTAAACATTTTGATAATTTGGGATTTTATCACGATTGACAGACACAATTTTTGTCTGATAAGTTAGTCCATTGTTAACTGTATGTGTATCTATAATGGTTAAGTAATAAAAGAATGATGAGATTCTATATTTGTAGCTATTTTCATTGGTATATTTGGTTTTACTTTTTGTGATAATAATACCAACTATATCGATAAACAAACGTATATTTGGTGACCAGATAACGTGCAATGGAATTTCAGTTAAATGTACAAAATAAACCGCAGATACACCTGTAATAACCGCAATAAAGATTAATAGAAACTGTTATTTTAATCTATAACTTGTATTACTCATACAATCATTTACTAGGGTGTGCAAGTGCAATATCCATTATGCTACGAATGTAGTACTTAGTAATAAAGTTCTTATTACTAAGTAAACTTTAAGGGCATTTAATAACTCGTTATGGTAATTGCCATGTTAAATACGTTTACAACCGGAATAATGAGAAAATGTTAATCTCTTAGCTTAGACTATAGAAACTACGATGGAAAAGACAGATGCAACTAATGCCCTTTGAAACCTATTTGCGTAAAAGTTGCAACACAATTTAATAATACCTTCTTACAAAATAACTAACCACACATTATCCTAAATGATTCGCGGTTAACCGTAACTCTAGCGTGGTGGATTAAAGTTTTAGTTCTAAGACGGAGATACATTACTCCTTTATTCATGAGGTAGAAACGGGTTTTCGTGAATGTTCAGTTTGATATAATGCTTGCGATGGTAGGTGGTGATAACTATTTAAATAGTATTCGTAAAATTACAATAAAGGTTTTTTTTCAATTACATACCCGTACATAGGTAACATCCTAGTACACAGACATATGTTTGTTGCTGAACTCCTTAACGGCTGGACCAATTTTAATGAAAAATATTGTGACGTATTTTAGACTCAGTAAGTACAGTTTAAGATTATAGTTAAACCTGGTGGTGATGATGTCGAAATACTTCAAAGGATATTATTTGAAATGTTGAAACGACGCGACGCCACAGAAAAAAAAGTGTCTGATTAGATATCTAAGTATTAACTAAAGATACTTACACGAAAATTTAAGGTCGGGAGTACCTATTTGATGTGGCAAATTAAGGGATCAACAAAATTATAAGAGATAAAATATTTTAAAAAACAATATCTGCCTGATATTTTATTTATAGTATAACATGTTATAATTATAGTATAACCACATCGGAGCCACGCCTTTTCAACCATTTTCTTAACTAGACTGTGGCCTCGACTCTCCTTATAAACGGTAAAAAAAACGTCAGTGCAAATTGACAGGTTAGAATTATTATAATCAACGTTAAAAAATGAGGTTTTCATTGGATATGCCTTTTAGATTCTTTTCCCTTTACTTAAGATGCTTTCCTTAACCGTAGGCGCTACGGCGTAGATTCGTAATTGTAATGAAATACGCGGAGACATATTGAATAAACAGGTTTTACGGATTTCAACCGGTGTCATTAGAATCATCTTCATTGTGAGAGTGATAATGGCACTATATTTCATAATTTTACCCTCCAATTGTAGGCAATCGGATTTTTTATTTTCCATTAAAGATAAGGAAAGTAGATATATTTTCGGGCTTTAAAACAAAAATTAAAGAACTTTGCGGCTAGTAGCTATAACTTACAACAAAAGTCGTGTTCAAACTCCCTCGCTTACGTAATCTGTGGTGGTTTCACCATGGAGTTTATAGGTTGGGTGGTGGCAGTGGTAACTCACCACCTAGCTCGGTTTGACGTTCCGCGAGCTACGGTTATAGAAACGCGACAAAACGGATATATTGTGTAACATTACGTTGTTATATAAACATTAAATTAATGTGGTATTGTTATTTAATGCGTAACAAATAACTTTGTAAGTGATCGTTTGAACGGTTTGAATTGAGGTGAAAAAACTTAACTTTCAAAGAATTGTATACTATGTTTGTTTGTGCATATTAACAATTTAAACAAAAACATACCTACAACATAAATAAAATGAGTTTTTAAGTCAAACATTTGTTTATAGCAATTTCATTTCATAAACTACCACTTCGTTAATGCATGTAACGCTTAATGCATTTATGGATATTACTTAAAGTACTACTTATACCTAATTTTTATCAGGATTATGTTATGAAAAAGGATTCATTGTAAGATAGCAATAAAGGTAGTAATAAATGAGTTCGTCCATTTGTACCAAAATCATTCCAAAAATATTAATAAATATGTGAATAAGAATTAATAACAATATTACCATATTCTATGTACTACTTACCTACTGCATTTCGCGTGATGGCATGAAAAACTAAGCTAAAGCTTTGCTTTTAATTAACCTCATGTCTGTAACATTATAAATACTAACACAACCTATCCTAAACTACCTTCAATTATCTTAATTTTGACTGAAAGAGAATTTTATTTACATTGGAAAGCGGTTAAAACGGAGTTGCCATAGCGCAAAGGTCAGTACCAGGGAACAAAGGGTCGAACAAACAGTGTTTCCATTTAACTAACCGCCCTAATAAAACCATTATAATTAAATACGTTCGCATTAACGTGTCTCGCAACGAGATCGTAAATTGTGGAGCAAAAGATAAATATTTAATTCAGAATACGGGCCTGTGATAACTCTATCTTGGCTTAATTTATGAGAAATGGCTTTGCGCTGGACTACGATGAAATTGTTATGGTGCTTTCGCTTTATTTATAATATTATGTGTATTTAATTTTTTTGGATTAAATGTATAAAAAAATGTAAATGTGTACAAAAAAACTTTTGTCCAAATAGCTAAAGGATTTTGGAGTTTTTTTAAACAAGTATGCGCTTTATTAACTGCAGCCTAATAAACACACGATGGAAACAAGTACATATTTTTCTGATAGTATTGTCAATAGAATTAAATAATTAATACTAGTAAAAACATAAATACAAAGAATTAAACGTAAGAATAAAAGATTTGTTTGCGATCGTGTTTCTCCACGACACACTGTCTACTACATTGACTGGCGTAGAAGAGCAAGAGCAATAATATAACCAACCTTTTTATCTGCTAGCAAAAATTATGAATAAAATACAAAAAACATGGTTAAAATTAAATATATTTAAGCACACAGACACAGGTAGTCAGAGGTAGGATCAAAATACACAGATAAAAAAAATTACAACAGCTCACGTGACACATATTTTTACGTTTTTCTAATACACCTAGTTCTCAAGGTATAAGAATAACTTACTGGTTTACTGAAGCTACAATTTGTTTTAACCTTTAGTCAAAGCACAAAGTAAATAAACGAGTATTTATTTATGAAACGAAAACTGTGAAAATTAAACTTTTACTCAATGTAACATTGCAAATAGAAGTTAAAATAAGTGAATGATAAGAAGTGTACCAATCTTGTAATTACGGTTTAGTGATGTGAATCTTCAAGGATTGTTCGTGAAGAAGACATTATGTTTAGTTCAGGAGATACACCGCTTATGACCCCAGATGGTTACAGCAGTATATCACAAGGTAAGAATAAAATAATATGAAAAATTTTTTTTTTCGAAGAGAATTATTATTAAGTAACATTAAAAAAAATTACAATTTATATCTGTATTTTTGCTTGGCCCTTCTATGTATATATCCATTCTATGTATGTCCATTTCCAGTATATCTTGGAAATGGCTCAATCGATTTAAAAAAAATCTTTAAGTGATCGAACACATACCTGAAAAAAGTAATGTGTTGCTGAAAGACGTTTACCGGTTCATCTAAGAGTAGAGTTTTTTTTAGAGTTAGGTAGTATGATTGATACCTAAATGAGGAATTTGAAATACATAAAAATATACTTTATTTTCTACAGCTTATATAAACTTTACTTATACCAAATTGAATGTTGCTTATAAAAAATGTCATGAGTTGTAAAATGTACCAATTTTCTACTTTTAGGTACAAAGTATCCTTTTCTATTTTTTTCTTAAATTTCATTCACCATTAACTTTTGGAATAAGCTGTAGCTACAGTAATTAAGAGTAACTCGGAACAAGGAAGATAAGGACGGCTTAATTCTTCTTTATAATCTTAAAACACGGTCGCTTTCAGACGAAATTTTTAGCGTAAATACTAGTAAATTTGGATAACAAAGAAAATTTGTAACACGTAGTTTGACACTATTTTTACGAGAATATTTATTACATTTTAATGAAAATGTAACTTAACAATGTTTGTAAAATACTTACTCGAAAAATTTTTTTTTCTCAATTAATTATATTACAATGTATTGTATTGTCACAACGAATACCCTAAAGAGTATATTAATGTAGATACGACTTTGTAAATGTGTAAATTACGGTAAAATTACGCGCCGTTCTGGTAAAACTGCATAATTTTCTATTAGATTTCTTATACTTTATATGAACACTTCTATGATAAATTTTGATCTATTGATATCTTAACTTCTACTTTAGAACAAGCTCGCTCATATCACGTAACCCTTTCCACCCCCCGCCACACCTCAAGGTCAAAGACAGTAATTTCGGAACATTTTTATTAAAGCCCGACGCCCGAACCTTACATGCCTTGTTAGTTCGCCAAATTATGTCTCGTTTTCATATGTAATAACGGCAGATATCTAATATCTTACACGTTTTCGTGTGCGAAAATCTTTAGTCATGTAATAATAATATTATATTACTCTTACGGCCTACTACTACTAACTAGGGCAGGCACATTGATCTAGTTTTTGGCAGTTTACGTCTTTTGCGAAAACCACACCATCCTTTATATAATTCTTCCATTAATACCAACTATCCTTTGTGACATCTTTTTAGATAAAAATCTAAAATAATATCATTTGTATGTCTAAATTAAATGAAGAATCTTTACGATTTTGTAACTCAGCTCTCTTTTACTAGAAGCACTTTTCTTGATACCAAATTTGATTTAGCGATAAAAGGCCCGGCCTGAATCGCAAATGAGGCCAATGTTCCACATCGCGATGAACTTTTAAAACAGAAGTTTACTTAGTCAATTCGGTACTCTTGTATGTTAATCTGCGAAATTTTAAAACTGTCCTCAATTTTTAAAAGCTTCTGATGTTCGTGACTTCGAATAGAAATAGAGATTAATAAAGTAGGAATATACGAGTTTTATGAATTGAAAAATAATGTTTTCAAGCCGTATCCTGTATAACGGATCAAGGAATTATACATACATACATACTCGTGGGTTTAAAAACAATTCTTCTAGCGTAGTCGGGTAAAAACAACGAAACCCTGTTATAACTGAAAACCTTGCATTAACACAAAGATTGCTACGACGTAGCTTATTGCACTGAGTCATCGTGACCTTGCGTGCTTACATGACGTTGAGTAAGAGCATCGCTTGCGATTGTTAGCTAGTAGCTACTAGCTACTGTCGACTCTGAGCTGACTGATCGATACGTGCTCAGTTATGTAGAACACTAAGGTTTACTAACTTTACTGTTCTTCTTCCCTACTCCCATCTTCTTGAATTGCTCTGGTGATCAATTTAGTATTACTATTGCTCATAAAACTATACTACACACTCATTAAGATTCTCTATGTTATGGGCGCCATGGAAAACACACATTCAGACCGAAAAAGAAATTTAATTATATCATTAAAATTTCTGCTAAGTTGGGATTTCAAATGGTAATCATTGTGTTGAACCATACGGTTTAATTACAGCAATTTATCTTAATTGAAATTTATATATTGGACCTATAATAAAGTCTATAATTAGGTACATACATACTTGTGTTTCATAACAAAATAAGTTTCTATATAAGATCCTAAATAGAAGACTTTGTAATATGCCCCAACTGCTCCGTTATGATTAAATTCCTTGCTAAGGATAAAATTTCCCTAGAGGTCACGGGTCTTTCTTTGTTCACTTATACGTATATCGCAAAGAACGAATTTGTTTAGGACAAATGATTCATAAGCTAAATGGAACAGAATTGCTCTATCTCGTTGCGAGCATTGACTTCTTGCCTGATTTTAAATCGACGAATCGAGAAGTCTCTGGAATAAATTTGACTGAACAATCTCTTGAGTTCGTGTCCCTTTGAATAATATAGTGGTAAAATAAATCTACGAGAGCACAATACTCTGGGAAATTTAAATTTTAGTGTACATTTAATCTTCAATAATGTTTACTATATGCATAATTTTACAGCAAACTAATATTATTAGTATTAAACTATAGTATTAGAACATACCTTTTTTGAATAAACCGTCATACCAACAGTAACTAAACAGTTGTAAATAAAACATGTGAATACAATTTCCTACAATCAAGTACATTACATGCTGCGTCATGGCATGACGTAGATATAAATACCTACGTATATTGTATATATTTATGATACCTGCGAGATAGCTTCTACCGTTACACAGGTGTAAATTTTTAATGACACCAAAACTAGGTCACTGTCGCTTCGTTAGAAATAGACTGAAGGACGTGCCCTTGATTGGAGCCTACACGAGTGCCATGGACACATGATTGTACTTGAAACACCTGTCATATTCTGTTCAGTAACCATGCATTAAAATATCG
Organism: Lerema accius; assembly: GCA_001278395.1. Taxonomy (NCBI): domain Eukaryota; kingdom Metazoa; phylum Arthropoda; class Insecta; order Lepidoptera; family Hesperiidae; genus Lerema; species Lerema accius. The sequence continues at coordinate 321,069 of LGAG01000636.1, read as the reverse complement.
ATACTTTATTACGACTGAATACGTATAAAAATATATATATATATTCCGTTTCGCCTAGCGTTTTCGTTGGCCCTTTTAACCAGCAGTTTTGCTAATGATATCAGTAAAATAAACATTGCTTTACCTTTAAACTTTTAACCTTACCAAACGAGGCTTCATCATCACAGACACATTTTTGCTCAATTTAATTTGAAACTAACCAGCTGACAGAAGTATCGCGTAAAATATTTACATTAAAAAAATTAGGTTAATTGAAAACTTACCTTTTTAAAGCCGGATGAAAAGGAAAAAACATTGAAAAGCAAAGCAGGCTGGTAATTAATATGGAATAAAATTTACTCTTCGTTTTAAAATTTCTACGTCGTAACAAAATAATCTATGTAGAAGACAAGGCTAAGTAATCAACATACGGGTAGAAAAGCCCTCTAAGGGTAAATGGTAGGCACTTACGAGCATTTAACAAGAAAGGCGACACCTTCGCTTTGTCAGCCAGGAAGACACCATTTATTAACTAAATAGCTTTCAGACTGTACACGAAACGAAAGATTTTTGTAACATTTACGATTGATTTTAGCTGGGTTTTGATAATGATCCACGACAAGAAACGGTATTTTGATAACTATAATAGATGTAAAGATAATTAAACAAGAAAAAAAACGATAGAGAAACCTTTGGTAACACAATAAGATTGAGAATGAAAATTTTACTAAACTAATTTTACTTTGACAATTTACATACAAATATTAACTCGAGTTCCTACTCATTACGATATACCTTTGTATATTAATGATCGCTGTACGTACTAGTAACAAATGACACTTCATAATTCACGATACTAAAGGTATGTTTACGACAAATCGATAGGTGCTCACCGTACATAGGGTCGTACGGTAATAGAATTTACGCAAACGGAAATGTGAATTCAATACCAAGAAAATATATACAACACAGAAGAGCTGTACTGAAAATCTTATTTGAGACCGAGATAAGCCTGCTTGAGACTTCGTAAGGCTACTTTCATAAAGATCTTCTTGATAACACGACCTCAGATTTACGGTTCGGATATAGCTTTTGCAGAAAACTCTCTAAAAAGTAGAGTAATTAATGTTTTGATATATAGGTACTTACATTATTTAAAAGGGAGTAATTAAAGTGGTCAGTAACTTAAAAATCCCAATTTCAAGACCTAATTTCATAACAAAATTCGTTAAATTTCCAAATCATTAAATTACGTAATTATATCGATAAAGAGATCAAAACTTGTTTTAATTTTTGTCTGTATTATCTGTTGGATTATAATTACATGCTCGTAATTTAGCACGATACTTTTCCTCTAAAGATACTAATTTGATTTCGAAGAATAGTAAACAAAAGTTAGTAGTACGGAAGCTCTAAGAAAAGATAATTCTGGCAAAATTTGTGGAATTATTACAATGATTTAATATTTTTCTAATGAGCAACTGAACTACTCCCTCTAAGTTAATAAAATACGCTGATTACACAACTACTACTGATTAGAACTACAGCATAGACTACAAAGTAGTCTTTAATACCTAGACTTGAGTAAATAAAATAATTATGTAATTGAATAATTTATAGAATTTATTGATATGCATCTTTGAGAATGTCATATAATAACTTTACTATTAACGGGTGTTATTTATATTTGACCCTAAGCCTTATAATAAAGAATAATCATTAAAATAACAATTTAATTTTAGTAAAGTCATCGACATAAATGAAACATGCTGATACACGGAAATTTTCAACATGTGTGCCAACTTTGAAAAACAATCGCGAGATTCCTGAATACTTTTTGCATTCATTTGTTCACATTGAAAAATGAGCTCAATGAGCAAAACAAATGGGGAAACACGTACGACGTTTTGCGAGGCAAATGGGTCAATTTCACTTCAACATTCGTGCTTTGTGATCAATGGATGTCATTTAGAAAGTTCTTAATGGGTATATCTAGTAATAATCCAAATTTAGCTTCGGAATAGAAATTAATCTAACTTAACCACCAATTGATATACCGCGGTCGATCATTTTTCCGAACCATTAATTTGGACTTTGCAAGTCCACAATATTTTTGAGGTGTATCCTACGTTATTATTGATGAAAAATTTCCACAAAATCACAGCTTTTTAGTAGACAACTTCGTAGATAAAGATTAGGAGGTGGTTTTTATTAGGCAAGTTAGTAAGTAGGTTTTAAGTACACAGTTACTAATAGTAATTACTAAACGACTGAAAAAAAAACATAGTTATACTACTTAAAAAAGACTTGGAAAATGGCTGATAAAGAGGTTTCATATATTTTGTATCGCAAAGTAGCCAATTATTCTCTCTAAAATCCCGTCATCATTGATCTGTCCCGAATGTTTATTCTATTTTGAATACTTGATTCAAAACGGTTGATTGGATCGACACTTGGATTTCCTTTTGAACGAATCAACATAACTTTGCGGTTGGTTTCTTTTTTTACATTTCAACACTCATCATGAGACGAGCATAACTATTGTTCCCTTCTTCCGTATAATTTTGTAATCAAAGGAATTTATTCCTTTTGATAAAGCGAAGGGCGTCATACCACACAATAAAATGTCAAGGTAACGTTGGCACGCTCTATCATTATTCATTCATTGATGGTTTTGGTTCATTAAAATCAGCATCGATTACGAGATTTTTATTCAAATTACTTTTGCCATAGGAACTTCCACTTCCAGCTAACTGCACGAACGTCAAAACCTTAACAATATAAATTGCATATAAAAAGCTATTTTATTGCATTATTTTATGTATAATTTCCGTTAATGATACTAATAAGAAACAGGAAATGTCTATGGATCCTACAAATAATAATATTTTTTTTTATTTCTTTCTTACTTTCTTTCTTTCTATTTAAATAGGACGACGACGAGACTTTGCAAACGACATTTTTTGAGCGTTCCATTTGAGTTTGTGTCATTTCATATAATTTCTATCTACTAAAGCTCTGAGAATTCGATGTGAACTGGAGTCATCGTCGCGTTACAAAAACTTCATCTGCCATTAGAACCCATGTTCTAACATATTCCCGGTTATGTGTTAATTAAAATCGGAGAATACTGTACAGTCCGTACGAAACTGCAGTCTGTGTTTTTCGCTACGGACTAAATTGACACATGCAAATGTCAATATTTGAAATAATGATACCAGCTTTCTAGTAATAGTGCTGTACTACGATACCGGTTTTATGAATCGTAACTTTTTACTTTTACCACATAATTTTATTATTATTCGACGTGCTTGGTCTAGACTAGATTTACTTAATATAATGTACAAAGGTACGAGTAAAACCGATGCTACTTTAGGTAGGTAACTGGCCTGCTAAAATTATTTTATTATATTTAACCCAATTTCATAATCATCATCATCATGGCAAAGTTTTGCTCTTGCAACAGTTACTCTTGCTAGGAAAAAACTTATATCACTTTGTAACAAGTTTCCAGCACATTTTTTTCAACATCCGTTTAAAGTGCCCTTTAAGTTATAAATTTAAAAAAAACTATTTTTTCGATAAATTATTGTGTTAATTATGTAGCGCGTGATACTAAATGTTTCGACGGAAATACGAACTTTTAACTTTTTTTCTTTTTCAAATACCATCATAATTTGAAGAACTAAAATACCTAAGAAAAAACCATAAGAATAATAATTTTGAAATGGCCTAGTTGAGTTGGAATGAAATAAAAATGTTGTTTTTACATCCTTTTCAGGTTACAAACTATTTTTACTCGTAAGTAATATACATAAGCCAACTTAAAATTAGTACCTACTTTAAATTTTGCAGTGAACCTGAAGCGCCCAAATCCAAACAACTTAAAATTAATAACATTCTCAAATGGGCTATTCACAAGGGCCCTGATCTTATCTTAGTAAACAGCAACAATGAACGTAAACATAATATTATGTGCTTATGTTACATAAACTTCCTTATAATAGCAAATTTATCTTGGAAAATATCAGTGGATATATATTTCAGGCGCCTTTACACTGACGCTACAATTATATGTGACATTGACTTTCCGTGTACATTCTTGAATTGAAATAGTTACGTTACAGGATAGCCGTGACCGTACTCCAATATACTATAAAATTCTCAATGCCGTAGCTTACATGAACCGCGGCAAGTTCAAGTAGAAAATCGATCCAGGTGCTCGTGGATTTTCGCCACCCGTCGGCTATCTTCGGCTCAGGTTAGTGTCAGAAACAATTGGTTACAACTTCATCGTTTTATTAGCGTTACAGAAGAAAATACTTCTTCAAATATAACTTTAGTTATGGTTTAGTAAACTTTGAGGAAACAAAGACTGAATTATTAAGTCGTGAAAGTCGGACACGCAATATGATCAAGTTTTAGCCCAGAATATCAGATCACGATGTGTTAATTCCGCTTAAAATAAAAACAAACTAGTTTTATAGTTAAAACTTCTGTAAATTCCGGATATAAAATACAATAGTCTACCACTAATCCGGAGTAACACGGGCCTACGAAGTTGTCGTGAGTTTTAAGCTGGCTAACAGTTACAATCCTTCTCTGAGAGCCGGATTAGCGTAAGGTCATAGTTTATGAAACTGTCCTTTTGTGGTTTAACGGGTTTACTAATTTGCATGACGTCACGTGAGTGTAATAATGTAATTATATTAAAGAGATACGTAATTTTTTCACGCAAATGGATAAATTAACTATACTCTTTAGCAAGATGGTCAGTGGTAACGGTCGTTCATTGATATGGGATATAAAATTTATAGGTATTGTATATAGGATGGTACTCGATCATTTAGGTACCTTAAGACAAAAGAATGACAATAACATCTAAGGCATCTCAGACGCTGACAAATAAACAAGAGAGAAGAAAAAATAAACAGTCGCACACAATCAGCTGGAGGACTTTATTAGTACACAGGGTAGTGACCGAGACCAACTAGACTATGAAGGCATCCATTAACATTACTTCATTTTATATAAAATATTTATTTTGTATAAACTGAGAAAAACTTATGGGTAAAACAAACAAAAACAACAATTAAATTAACTTAAGCATTCGAGTTAATCCATGCGGTGAAACGTGACACCCTGGAACTGACTCCAGGGTACCTCGCGAGGCCGCAGCCCTGTCCCCATGAGCGGACACCTACGATGATATTGTTGTGGATAAGAGGGCTTCCATCATCTCCAGCACATTGAC
>LGAG01000636.1:297888-315542 GCA_001278395.1 Lerema accius | reverse complement strand
ATGTTATATAGCCTATAAGTTGCCTCGATACATGGTCTATTCAACACAAAAAGAATTTTTCAAATCAGTCCAGTAGTTCCTGAGATTAGCGCGTTCAAACAAACAAACTCTTCAGCTTTATAATATTAATATAGATAACAACAGGAGTAGCTATAAAGGGGACAATAAATTCTTTGTTAAGCCAACATTTATCATCCAGTGATGAACTTTCTATATAGCTATACATATATACCTAAGAGTATGTTATGAGTATCCCATAACTTAGGACAACAATGAAACATGTACTCGTAATGACTTAACTTACCGTAGTAGAACCCCATCCAATGCCATAAACAGCAGCATTATCACCAAGGTTATAGTTTGCACCAGCAATGCTGGCTGCACGAACATTATTACTAAAGACGAAATTTGTGGCTGAGCGAACAATGGCAATGTCATTATCCAGCGATACCACGTTGAAACTTGGATGGATGATGATCTCACTAGTATTGGTCACGACCCCTCCATAGTTGGCATAGACGGACCCCACTCGTATTCTCCACCTAATTGGCGCGTCGCCACTGTAAAAAAACAAAATTCATTAACATTTTTGAGCCTTCAGCACTTAAGACCAATTTTATGGTATAATGTTTAAGACTAAGATTGTATCCCAAGTCAAGTTCTCGTGTTAACTGTAAAGCATCGGCAAAGACGCAATGTTTCTTTGCAAATTATTGCTGAAGCAGCTTTACGTCTGATTAATTTGTTTAATAATAAGCTATTTATTTATACATACATAACACAATGACCAGCAGTCAACACAGCTCTGTTGGTAATGATGGTGCCACCGCATTCCTGTAGATAGTTAATGAAATCTCTGCTATAGAGTAATGCAGCACTAAAAGGATATGTCTGCACAGTAGCTTCAGCCCCACCGACTATTCTTTCAGAAGTACTGAGTAATTTTTCTTGACTCAGGGGATCAGCTGTGAAAAAAAAAAACAAAATAATTAATTTTGTATGCCATTTAAACCTATCAGATCTATTGGCCTGTTTGCGAAAAATGTAAACGATATTTTTTTATCCATGTTTGAGTCCGAGCTAACTTCCTACCGTAGTAAAAAAATATTCTACTATTGATGGATAGCTGAAAACGGAAGAAGCTATAGTTTCTTAGCAGCATAGGCTGGCAGGGTCCTTCTGTTGGATATTGCTGAAGTCTCATCCACCAAATTTACTTCCGACGAGACAAACTGAATGAGTCATAGAGCATACTGATCAAGTATACTTTGGGTCTCATGCATGATAGAGATAGGTGCTGACAACCACGCTATATGATTCGTTTGTCATCTATTTCCATAAAATATAACACTTTATTTTTATCCCTCTTATAAAATAAACTTACCTGCAATAAAAGTAAGGCCGCAGGCCAAAAAAGTAAGAAAACCGACGGCCATTTCAATTAACTATTGATTGACAACTATCTAGTCAATATTTGGTGTATCCTCGTTTTTATATTTTAACTGATTAAGTTTATCTATTAAAAAGATAATAGGCATGTTTCAATGAAATTTGATAAATTTTATGTCTGGTAATGAATCATTGTTATATTGGTTTATTTGGAAATAAATATTTTTATGATAATAGACAATAAACAGTCGGGATTCACCTTAACAATAATAAAAATTTAAGTATTTTATTTCATACGCAAACATGAACTCAGTATTACACTAGTGTCACAGAGTCAATTCGTTAATCGCCTTAACTTGACCAACATTTTTTGGTGTGGCATACCTAATTAAAGTTACGAATATCTGTCATCTTTTCCTATGGTATCAATATTGGCCTAAAACTATTAAAGGCCCACTACTGAGCACAGGCCCCTGCTCATAACTTAAAAGGCCTGGTGCATACTGCTCCACTGCGAATTAGTAATAACAACATTGATATCATAAAAATTTCCGGTTTCCGCATTTGGTAACTAGCAAAATTTAGAACATGTTTTCCGTATTATTTTCCTTGTTTTTAATATCTGATGACCCATTTACAAAAATTACATGAACAATTCTAAGTATTTGTTTAATTTATCTAGAAATTATCGTTTATCTATCGTTTATAATCTTCAGAATTACAACACTTGTTTTTTAAGATTACCTAAATAGATTAATTACAAAACAAGTTTAGTGTCTGTCACAATGATATAGATAACTTTACAGTTATACGTATGGTTTTGGATGTCTAGTCAAATAACTGATTAGTATTTTATTTCTAGAAAGCCAATAGATAGTGTTTCCTTTCCTAGGTGATTCAAATCATTGGCTTGTAACTTAACAATCCCAGATCAAATCTGGATGGCTTAAACATTACGTTGGAATACCCTTCACTGAATTGTGAACATTGTTCCTGTAGTTATTATATTTTCAGCATTTCGCTAATACCATTTATGAACTCAAGTAATTACAGGTATGGTTTTATTAAAAAAATATTATCTTACTTAAATCAATGCGCAGCTGATAGAACAAGTCTGGGATTTAGGATGTTACCAGCGCAATTTTGAATGAACCTTGTCCCAGATCCGAATAATAAAGCTACACCAAACGGGTAAGTCTCTATTGTCGTCAAAGAACCACCAACAATCCTATGATGATTGGCGGGAAGGGCTGAAAAAAAATCAAATATTTAACGTAGATAGATTATCGCTACAATTGTCGCCTTACCTGTGGGTTGTTCAAGACAAGACAATCAAATACAAAAGAACACTTAACTTATAACACAAAACAACAAGTAAAATAGGAAAAGTTAGGGTAAGTTATTGTTGACTTTTTCATGTCCTTGGTGAAAGGACGAGACAAGCAAAAAGGAAACGGGAGACAGTCACCGGTATTCAATGTAAATTAGTCAAAACCTATAGATAAATATTCGAATCGTCTCGTCATAGTTCAAACATGGATCATCTATGCGCCAAGTTTCATTTTAATCCGCATAACGGTTAGCACATAAATTATTTTAGGGTTGATAAAATACAGAACACAATATTTTTCTTTAAATTAAAAATTTTACTTACCTGATACGCCAACGAGACCAAGTGCTAATAATAATAACATCTTCATGGTAATTTTCTTTTTAAGTAATAATATGCTTGCTGTCTGGTATTTATACATCAACATTTAAGCCAAACGAATTCAGTAGAATTTGATGTCCATAAAGAATAAAAGATAACTAGTTTATCTTAAGAAAACAATGCATTTTGGCAAAGTCACGGAAGCGCTTAATTCCTCTTCTACTGGTGCAAATTCCGCGTTCGACACATCTGATAAAAATTAAAATTATAATGATAAGAAACTATGATCCTGACGGGAGTTCCCCGATCGCACACATATTATTTGTATATACAAACATTGTATATGTGTTTGAACACAAAATAACAAGGTTTACTTTAAATCACAGTCTGAGAACTTACGATATGAAAACACTGAAAATATTGCAAGTGAATGATACCAGTCATTATTGTTCTATTTAAGAGGAAGCAGAAGGTATTTCAAGCCAATGTGCCATGAATTTTTGTCTGTAGAGTGCCTTCTGAAGAGTGTGTGCAGGAACTGTATAAATTAATCTCCCCATCCTCATTCCTCCATAGAACGTCTGCAAACACAATGAGCGTCCATCTTATTGTTCACTATATCTCGCCTGACAACGCAGTTTGCTTCGTCATTATGAGATTCGTTAAGTACTGGAATACCTTATCTGAGTCAGCCTGCTTTTGAGGTGGGAGACGAGAGAAGAAAAAAGAAGAAAGCCAATAGAGTTTTTTAAAGTTTGTGTAACCTTGGGCTTCATTTTCACTTACCTCCAGTAGATATACAGGGTGATTGGTAATAGATGTAAAAGTTTCAAAGGGGTCAATATAATAGCTTATTTGCTGTCAATTAACCTACTGATCAAGCATTAACTTACTACAAAAGGTAAAAAAGTGAAAATAAAGATAATTTTCATTATGATAGCTCAGTAGTTCCGAGCTTACATAATTTCTATATCAGCCATGGGCTATTTTATGGCGGCATAGAGTAATAACACTAAAACCTTGCCAAGAGAATAAAGAGTCAACAGATTGTGGTCTTTTTAGTAGGGCTTCGTATAAATAAGGATTATACTAATATTATTAAGACTTTTTACAGGTACTACATACTATGTTTAATTTCGCTTAACATCTGGCATATACTTCCGGCAGGTTCTCTGTGAAGTGTGATGAAGATTGTGATGATTGTAGATGATCACAAGTCACAACAAATATATATTTACTATAGCTTACGTTGTTTTATACAGTTCTAATTGTATATTTATTAAGTGGTGTACAAAGCTAATTGTGTATTTTTTATGCAATTTTAGTCATATAAGCAATCTCATCCAAGATATTTATAGCTTATTTATTATTATGAGTAACATCTTTATCATTTCACTTTATCATTAAGTGATTTTAATGTTTTTGGGGTTTTTTCAAGTCATTTCTTTCAATTTGTCAATCAGATAAGAAAACACCTGAATGTATGTGCCTCGACATATTGTCGGTTATATTGATACACTCGTATAAAGCTTTTAGAACTGAAAACTTCTTGAGCATCGTTGTGATTTGAAACTTGATGAAACGAAAAAGCAACTTTTTTAATAGAATTGAATTGAAAGAAAATAATTTTAATCACGATTTACCTACATAATCAGTTCACAGCGAACTCTCATCAGCGTAATTAACAAATTACATTACATTACGCTTATTTACTGATTTTTTTAACATTTATTACCTGATGTTTGCTCTTTTCATAACGGCATTTAAGTTTTCTAAAGTCAGTGGAATTTAACAATTAATAAAGGTCTTTGAGTTATATTTCAATATACCTACAACGCATAATTTCATGCAATCTACTATGCATGCTGAGATAGTCTTGAAAATTTTCATTTCGTTTCTTTGTGTAACGTTTGATAAACGTAATGCAGATTTTCAATAACCTAAGTACTTCATTAATTTTTAGTTTTCGATGAACATGTAAAGATTAAGATTGATATTAAAGCGAAAATCCCACCTGGCGTTATCTACTATAGAATGCATTTCACATCTACCGATAAGGGTGGTCCGATATTCTATTTTTAAAATTGTTTATTTGTGAGGTAACATATTATTATTTAAAGAATATTTAATGTTTTTACCTAATTATCGTCGCGAAACTATAATACTATATAAAGGTATCTATAAATGTGATGACCTGTACCATAATTAAATATCTCAGTTCGACATAAAAATATTATACAGGGTATGATTAAATAAGGGTATCACTAGTTTAAATAAATTCTATAAATGAAAAAAATAAAACTTCAGAAAATAATCGATATTATTATATTTATGCATTATTTTGTATCCAAGGTGTGAAACTAGACACGCGAGTGTTAACTCCAGGGAAGCGAGGATCACCGCACGAGTATCCAAAAGATCTGATACCTACAATGACGTTATTTTGCAGAACAGGGCTACCAGTATCACCGGTGCATTGGTCTCGGCCGCCCACATCGAGCCAACCTGTGCATAACATAGTGTCTGTGATGTTTGCTCCAAGCGCTGCAAAACGGTTTCTGCAAACTAATAGGTTTACAGCTCGAAGTTCAACGTGCCTAAGCTGCTCAGACAACGCACCGCCATACTGAAAAAAAAAACGGAAAATTTAAATACATATCTCTTATCAACACACACTAAACCCAGTCAAAACAAAAATAAGACTTACATAAGTTGAGCCCCATCCTATAGCCCAGATGACTGCGTTATCGGGAACAATGAAGTTAGGGCCAGCGATGGATCCAGCGCCGACGTTGACATTAAAAGAGAATACGGACACAACTCGCAGAATAGAAATGTCGTTGTTAAATGTAAATCTATTAAATGCCGGATGATTGATGATAATTTGAATAAAGTGAACGACGCCTCCAGAGTTAGCATTTGAAGAACCGACACGACCACGCCAACGTGCAACTTCGAGGGGACTGTAAAAATGCAAAACATTCAATGACATTCGTTTATAATTATTTAAAATTTTTAAAAATATGCATCACGCTTGAATTCTTTCCGGTACCGAACCTCAACAATGTCGATTAACTTCAGACTTATTCAGTAAACTTAAACATAGTTAAAAACTATTTGCATTGCTGCCACTAAATATCAGTATAAATTACACTAATATATTTTTTAATTTTGTCCAAAATAAATAAAAGAAAACACTCTTACTTGAAGCAACTGGCAGCGGATATAATAGATCTGTTATTAATGATAGCACCACCACAGTATTGACCAAAATTTGCTCCAGTAGGACTGAATAAGAGGACGACTCCAAAAGGGTATTGGGCAATATTTGTTAAGGAACCACCGACAATCCTTCCTGAATTAGATGCGGCTGAAAAGCGAGAAGATGGTAAAAAACATTACAGTGTATTAAAAAATATTAAGCACTTTGAGATTCAATATACGCAAAGAGATGAACCTATAACTACATGAAATAACAAACAATTTGATTGTAATCAAACTACTACGGATTATACGATAATAAATTTTCCATCACTTACTTCTGATATTTAATAAGGAAATGCGAAATATTTTATTATCGATACTGATTTCTGGATGTTCGTGGAAATAAAACAATTTAAAGACGAACACAATGGTTAAATCTCTAAATAAAGAAAAAAATGATGTACCTGAAACCGCAGCCAAGCCCAGTGCTAATATCAAGAGAATCTTCATTTTCAAGCCAAATTATTTAATTTAATGCTACTGATTTATGTTGCCTTATATACTACTGATAATACAACATTTCATTATCATCACATTAATCTGACTGCAAAGAAGATTACCTGTCTTATTGTCTTAAAGCAAAATAATGAATTAGTAATTATTCCAGATATAGGCAATTTATTCCTTGTTTAAAATATACCGATTTTCTAAATGTGGTTCTTACTGCATAGTAGTAAAGGTATCTATTATTTGATAGTAGTATTACTGGGATATTAATTAATTATATTATCTTTAGAGATTCTTGTCGATTTCAATTGTCATTTTAGAATGTTCATTAGCTGATAAGAAAATTATAAGTTTTCTTTTTTTACCTTCAAATTAGATAATACTTAAAAATAATCTAATGTGATAGTAGGTGGCGATGAATTCCGAGATACTTATAACATACAATTATGTAAAATAATTAGAAATAAAGACTATTCTAATCATAAAGATAATTTTTACATCACACGGAACTTAGTCCAAACCTACTTAGATTTAATAAATCATTGTCGTTGAACCTTCATATTAGTTCAAGATTCATTTCTCATGCTAATTGTAGGTTGCTTGTATATTAAATGGTAGGGCTAAGTATAAAGAATGTAATAAGCATTATTTCCTGTGATTTTATTATTATAATACAGCGCATTACATATTATTGTGTACTCTAACATTATGCGTTATTTTGAATCCAAGATGTGTATGAAGACACACGAGTGTTAACACCAGGGTAGCGGGGATGTGCACACCCTTGTCCCCAAGAACAAACCCCTACAATAACGTTATTGTGGAGGAGTGGGCCACCAGAGTCCACTGTACATTGGTCGCGACCGCCAACGTCCAACCAGCCAGAGCAAAGCATATGGTCGGTAACAGCGCGACCTAGCTCAGCATACCGGCTTCTACAAACAGCTTGATTAACAGTCCAGATTTGAACGTGGCGCAGCTGCTCCGACAATGGACCGCCATGCTAAAACCAAAAATATTTTACTAAAATTAAAACCTAGCCTAAATGTGTTAGTCACTGAACTTCTTTTAAAAAGCTTGACTAATATTGATATACTTTGTGGTGTATTGAAGTAAGACTGAATATGGTTTCGCGTGATAGTTGGACGAGTATATGGTACGGTAGGCCAGAGATTTCAAAGAACCAGCTAAACTATTAGAAACATTGAAATGCTGTCACAACAGTATTTGAGCAATGTAATAAGCACTTACAAAAGATACACAATTTTAAAGGTCGGTAGTATCTGACAAGGAATAGAGTTTGTTGTAGAAAGTCGTCTACTCGGTACCGTTCAGTCAAATATAAAATAGTTATAAACACAATTTTTAAACTTGCAAATGTAACAATAACTTACGTAAATCATACCCCATCCTATAGCCCAGACAGGAGCGTTATCTGGGACTCTGTAATTAGGTCCAGCGATAGAACCAGCTTGAACGTTTTTGTTGAAGGTAAAAGTGGTAGAAATACGAATAACGGAAATATCATTATCTAAAGTAAAGCTATTGTATGCAGGGTGATTGATTATGTAGTGGATATTGTGAATGACGCCGCCACTGTTAGCATTTGTAGAACCAACACGAGCACGCCAATTTGCGATTTGAGTGGGACTGTAAAAATCAAAATTAGTATATTAATGTTACCTCATAAGTATCTTATAATGTGGTTAAGACATATTTTACAACGTTATTATCGAATCAAAAATTACTTATACTAAAAAGATATAAAAAAATCTTACTTAAAGCAGTGAGCAGCTGATAAAATAGATCTGTTGTTTAAGATGGATCCACCACAGGACTGACTGAATGTAGTTCCAGTCCAACTAAATAAAAGAGCAACTCCGTAAGGATATTCCCCAATGCTTGTTATTGAACCTCCAACTATCCTTTGCGAATTGTATGGGAGAGCTGAAAAATATGTTCAACTAAAAACTGCCCAACTAGTAAGAGTAAATCAGTTCAAAAAACTTTGAAAAAAAATTATGCCATAATGGATTAGGGGAAAAAGTTTATTTTGAAGTTGGAGCTATTAAAGCTTTCGTAATACCAAGTCTCTAGCTCTCACGTGCCTATGCTATTCTTAAAAAGGTTCTAAGTTGAAATTTTCATGCATTAATACGTAGACATAAGATGCCTATCATCATCTTATCTGTGTTGGCCAATAATGATTTGAATATACGAGTACCTACCTATTCAAGAACTCGTTATTTATCATCAAAATAACAAATTTTATAAACAAATTAAAAGATGGCTAATGTTCTATTAATAACTAACACACATTATTAATAAAATAACATTTTATTTAATGAATCGCCTGAATTTAGGCTCATAGTCCTTTCTAGTATTAACTTTAATTTAAAGAGAAAAAAGTTCACTCCTGCTTATGCTATTTTTTTAATACTTAATCTTAATAAACCAGAGATAAGACAACGATTAAAGTTAATCAATGCTTATTAATAACGGGGATTTTGTTTATCTCATTATGATAACTAGGAATATTTCCAAGAATATTTCCAAAAGAGTTTCAGATAATATGCTAAACTAAACCAAAAAATATATATGTTAAAAGATATCTCTTTCTAAAGACGATTAAAAATATAACTCACCTGATGCGGCCAAGACAAAAACCAATATCAATACTGGCTTCATTTTCTCCATTAGAGATAATAGTTATGCTTCTAAATTAATATCAAAACGTTTTATATTATTGTGGACCACCTATTTCAATATAATTATCTGCCTACATAAAAAATTATCTCGTTATCTCTTAACCAAAATATGGATAGTTGTTGTAATAGTTAACTCCCATGCGGAACGATTAGATTTTACTAATATAGTAATATTTGAAAATACTGATGTCCGTCTATCTTTCTAAGTAAAGGTTTTTGAAGTATGCTGTTAAATAGTAAATGCTTAAGTTTCTATTACTGCGTAGTTACTACTTAGGTACTAACATTAGTAAAATTGAAGCGTTCAAAACTCAGTGACTTGTAACGATTTTATGCGATAGAATCGATGAAGTTAAGTGGATGGGTGACCGCTATTGACAAAAACGTCTTGATTGTTTCCGTACTTAGGAGGGCACTTTATGCCGTCTTGCGAAACGTTGCGTATAGAACTAAAGCAGAATTCTCGAAATCTGAGATCGTCTATAAGAGCAGTCATGTTTAAACATGTTTTTATTTTTCTAAATCTACCACTAAAATTTAGATTTTATTTTTGAGATAATCCGGTAGTAATTCACCGAAATTATACTATAGTTCCAATAACAGAAGCTACGGTAAACATATAACATGTTTAAAAGTAACTAATCCCAGACATAAATAAATGTTTTGTAAATTGTTATCACTGACAGATAATGCTCTTTCACAGCTACTAGATAGCTTATTTAGTTGATAGACGAAGTACCTAATTGATGTCATATGTATGTAGCGTGGTCTGTGAAATTGCTTTGGGCTTTGGTTCTAGAATAGCAGATACTATATACTTGATGAACGCTTCATTTAGGTCGACTATTCCCTGATCAGCTTGATGAGAAACAGAAGGGTATGTATTGATTTTTTTAAATGTTCTTGTAATGGTACATAAATAAAATTATTTTCTATACTAATATTCAAAAGATGTTTCTTATAAGTTTAAATACAGGAGGTAACTCCATCAAAAGCAATCATTCGATGTTTAAAAATTATTTCACTACCCATTACTTTCACTCTTAGTGTCATAATGGTATATTATTAAAAAAAAATTTAATGCACTCATGTGTGTTAAGTATTTAGAAGACATGTAGGAATAAATAAATTACGTTTTGCTATTGCAATCTCTGATAAATAGTTAACCATGTTGACACGCAACAAGTCATATTTATCTTCAAATATGAATGGTACCATATTTATTACAAGATAACGAAAAGATAAACGATATTACTGCGCCTTTCGAAAATAGAGAAGCAAAGTATCATACATTGACAATTGCAGGTTCTGCGCTATATTACAAGGAAAGATAATTAATATGACAATTCTATCCGAAAACAAGAAATAAAAAACAGTTTTAAACGTACAACAGACTTTAATGAACGTAAGGAAAGATCCCAACACAAATGTCATGCGATTTCTTTAGGCATTGTTTCTGATCCAGTTACTGAAGCGAGACACGCGAACACTGACGCCAGGGAAACGAGGCAGAGCGCAGGATTCACCCCAAGAGGTGACACCGACGACGACATTATTATGGAGAAGAGGACCGCCAGAGTCGCCCTGGCATGTGTCCCGGCCGCCTACGTCGAGCCAGCCAGCACACAACATGTTGTCCGTCACAGTGAGGCGGAGTTCAGAGTAACGGGCTCTACAAACTGCTTGGTTCACAACCCAAATCTGAACGTGACGCAGTTGCTCAGATTGTTGACCACCAGCCTAAGAAGACAAAATGTAAAACAATTACTGAATTTATATTAGTTTTTTGCATTTGATAAGATAATACTTGGTATGAACACCACCTGATTACCTAAAAGCATTAACTTGATACAAAATACTCAGTCTTTTGAGTATGAGTAATTTTTTGATTACAATTTATTAGGCGATATGCTGACCTTCACTTGTGCTTTTGCGGACAATGTAGCATTAATATTAATACAAATATACAAATTTTATACAATACATAACTTACAGTGGTTCTGCCCCATCCGATTGCCCAGACAGGGGCGTTGTCGGGGGTGTTGAGGTTAGTACCAGCGATGGAGCCAGCGCGGACGTTGTTGTTGAAGGAGAAAGTGCCAGGAATGCGGAGGACGGAGATATCACTGTCCAAGGTAGCACGGTTATAAGCGGGATGATTAAGTATTCTCTGAGTATTATGAACAACTCCACCGCTGTTAGCATTAGTAGAACCCACACGAGAACGCCAATTTGCATGTTGGCCAGGGCTGAAATGTAATAAATATGTAGTAGTACTCGTAATGTAACAAAGAAGGATGATAACATGAAGAACCAAGAAATATTCTTACGTGTAGCAATGGGCAGCCGATAAAACAGATCTGTTATTGATGATGGCGCCACCACATGCCTGTCTGAACACCGAACCCGAAGCTCGCAACATAGATACTGCGAAGGGGTATCGGCTAATAGTAGTTACGGAACCACCAACAATTCTTTGAGGATCGTAAGGGACGGCTGAAAACATAAAGGCATTGAAAATCTTACATACAGAAATAAAAAAATCGATTCAATTGTAAAAAAAATTAATAATGTACTTAAAAATAAATAATAATCCCTTAAATACATATCAGGCCACCCGCAAGGTAGGCTTCCTTAGATGCTTATTATTTTATTTACCTCTCAATCCTACCAATCACTTTATTTTCATTTAAAACTGATTAAATATAAATTTATTGAGTTATTTCAGATAAAAATTAATATGAGTAGGCATACAGATTTAATTTACCTGCGGCTGCAGCCAGGCTAAATAGTAGCAGCATCAAAAACTTCATTTTCACGTGTATTACATGCACACTCTCCCAGTAATATTCTTATGCGACATTTGTTGGCTTTATATACCTTAAGAATCTAATCAGTAGCATTTGGTTATGCGATACAGAAAATCTTCAATATCTGAAAAATAATTTATAACTAGCCAATGCAAATATCAGATAATACTTTCAATAATAGCCCCTTATAAGTTCATACTACAAGTAATAGAAGTGGTGTTCATTCATCGATAATGTTTACCTGTAATGATTAATTAATTGTGTCGTATATGGTCGTAATCATATTTTTGGAGATACTCAATAAAAAAAATATATAAATATATTGTTACGATAGGTTTCCAATTAATAGTAACTGTTTTGTCATCTAGAATAAAAGACATACTTTCGTTAACTTTAACCATATTTTTTTAATGGTTAGATACATGTCACGAACTTGGTTTGACTAGTGAAAATCTGTTAATCCTACTAATCCTACTAATTAGTATAAATGTGAAAGTTTATGTGGATGTTTGGATATTTGTACGTCCTTCACGCTCTAACCGTTGAACGGATTAAGCTGAAACTTGGCACACAGATAATTTGCATCCAGGAATAGGATAAAGGATAGTTTATATCCCGATTATAGGTTCCCTTGGGATAAATTCAATATTTTGCTTAACGACTTTTCCACGGGCGAAGCCGCAGGCATCGTCTAGTCTATGATAGTTATCTACTGGGAGACACAGTCTGAGATGATGATTTCCAACACATTATTTATTTAATGTGTTATAAGAATTATTTTACATTTGTGAGTTAATATTATTTAATAAATGCTTTTGCGTTTATTAATATTACTAATGTTTTAATTGAACAATAGAATGTCTGGTAAATTGGACTTTTTTATACATTAAACATTTGTGTTGAAGTTTGTAACTTTTAAACAAATTATCTTGATCTTTATTCAACCAAAGCAATTAGCTGTGGATGGCGCTAACAGAGGGCAAAAGGTGGATAGCAAAAATATTAATATTATATTATTTTGTCAATGCTTCCGTATTTAAGCACATACATTTAGCCATCATGGACGGTTATTAAGTTTTGATGTTAGTCATTAATGCCTTGAAGAGGACTTTGTGTGGCTAAAAAAAGCGTGATGGAGAATGTTCGCCCTCTCTGTAATGAGGTGAGACCCGTTTGTTTGATAAAAAAAAAATATGAGTAAAAAAAAATCGATTAACCAATCGAATTTAATGACACAAAGTAATCATTTTCACACAAATTTCATATACAACATAATGTTTACGCATTGTTTAGGATCCAGTTAGTAAAGCGAGATACACGGACATTGACGCCAGGGAAACGGGGCAGAGCACATTGTTCTCCCCATGAGGTGACACCAACTATGACATTATTATGTAGAAGAGGACCACCAGAGTCGCCCTGGCATGCGTCCCGGCCGCCTACATCGAGCCAGCCAGCACACAACATGTTGTCCGTAACAGTGAGGCGGATTTCAGCGTAACGGGCTCTACAAACCGCTTGGTTTACAACCCAAATCTGAACGTGACGCAGTTGCTCAGACAAAGGACCACCAACCTAAAAATAATAGTTTAATAAACAAAAAAATAAAAACTAAATTTTGTGTTAAAAATATTTTTTAAATATAGATATAGGAGCAACTTACAGATGTCCTGCCCCATCCAATTGCCCAGACAGGTGCGTTGTCGGGGGTGTTAAGATTAGCTCCAGCGATGGCACCAGCACGGACGTTGTTGTTAAAGGAGAAAGTGCCAGGAATGCGGAGGAGGGAGATATCGCTGTCTAAAGTAAATTGGTTGAAAGCGTGATGATTAAGAATTCTCTGAGTATTGTGAACAACACCACCGCTGTTTGCGTTAGTAGAACCCACGCGCATACGCCAATTTGCGGTTTGGTTAGGACTGAAATAAATTCATAAATTCGATAAAGTTTCGAGTAGAACACTTTTAAAACAACATAGTACATTAAACTAGTACACAAATAGGGAGTAGCGAATCTCACTTGTAGCAGTGGGCAGCTGACAGGACAGATCGGTTGTTGATGATGGCTCCACCGCATGATTGCCAGAAGTTCGTACCAGCACCTCGTAACATAGCCACTCCGAAGGGGTATGTTGCAATGTTTGTTACGCTACCCCCAACAATCCTTTGAGGATTGTAAGGGAGGGCTAAACAGAAAAATATATTTAATAAAGAAATGAGTAGAAGTTTGTACTTGTAGAAGGTACAGCAATTTTAAAATTATTTGAGCACGGTCGGATTTAAACAATATTTTATTTTGTATAAAATAATTGCTCTGTAAGATTAGGAGAACAGATGATACTGGAATAATGAACAATATGAATTTAATATAAGTAAAATAATGTAGTAAATACCTGAAACGGCGCAAACGCCGAGAGCTAATATAAACAACAACTTCATTTTTACGTCTGTTACCACACACTGATTCCACAACATTTTTGTTTAACCTTTATATACCTACCTAAACTAATCTTATGACTCTAATCAGTGTAGAATTAAATATGAGATATAATAAACCACAATGGCTTTCTTTCTTACAGATAATAATAACATAATGTTCTAATGTGTGTTTGTCAGTGAACTCGGTCTTAAAGGTTAAATCAATTTTAATAGAAAGTATAAGTAGGATGATTTCAGATATTTTACAGAAACCTAGTAAAGCCACCACAATGGGACCTGGTGCTGCTGTTAAGGGCATCCAAAAGGTCAACAAATCTATTAAAATATAAAATGTTTGGCATTTTCATAAGGTATGAGCAAATCGAATGTCTATACTACCTACTATGGTAGGTACTATTCCACAGTACTTGATATGGAAAACTGAAGGAACAATACGTAATATTAAAACGCCTTCATTGTAAGGATTCTTAATAAGTAAGTTGAGCATTTACTATAATTACGTGAAACAACCAGAGTATTAAAGGCCACCACAGTTATTAAAAAGCCGTCATAGCTAAAGTTAATACTATAGTTAAGTATACCTACCATGAGCAATTAGCAATGGCACATAATTTTAAGAGTTCAACAGAAACTTCAGTAACCTTACAATTTAGGCATATCCTTCCCTCTCTATTAGATCTAGTTCAAAGAACCTAAATAATAGAAAGCTGCGATTGTCATTCATAACTAATACTTAATTATTCGATGAAGTGGATATCTTTAATAAATTAGGTTTTCTCCTAGAGATAATATGAGATTTTTAGGAAATATCTGTTTCCGCATATTAGGCGAAAGTTTTCTGCGTCTGAAATACATTATCAATCCTTAGCAAGTTGGCTGGAACTCAACATATTCCTAAAAAAAAAAATTTTAGAAGACCATTTTATAGTGCGTGTTTGACATGACAAATCCGAGACAGGAAGCACATTATTAAAAGACATTCCAAAAAATAATGATAGAAATAAAAATAGACAGGGCCGACATTTTGGTAACGCTAATTTATCACAGAATTTGTTTTGCTACAGCCTTATAAATGAACAGGTGTTTTACTTTCTGTTAGACGGAACTTGGTTAATTACTACTCGACACTAGATTCTGATGGTGACATACAACATGATTTAAAGAACAATAGTTACATAACTTTTATTGAATTACAAATTTAAGCGACAACTATTACAAAACAAAAAAATAATTATTAGATTCAAAATTCAAAATTCTTTATTTTTATAACAAAAATAGTGCAATGGATTACAATATCATGGGCCCTAGATACAACATAATAACATCACAGTTTAAAAATATATTTGTGATTGTTTTTTTTTTAAATTTGGAATAAAATCAATTATATGAACACTATCCGATTATATATGGCGCTGTACTACTAACGTGAACAATTTAATAGCTAGTTATTACTAAAATAAGATCTATTAAATTATAACTTAAAATACTGTCAAATTGCGTTTCGTTCACATTCAGATACCACGATACTAAAGAAGTTAATAATTTAAAAAAAAGGTTTTCAATTTTCGTCTTGTTCTTAAATGCTCCGAAGTAAAAAAAGCTATGAACAGAAAATTAGTCTTGAATTTTATTATTGTACAGATACGGCTTCCGGGAATATACGACAATAAAAGATAAATTAATGAATGATCTAATCTAATCATAAACGGTATATAAGGGAACACAGATGACAGCACAGTACTGTAGGTACTTACAGTAGCAAAGAGACGCCTGCCGGTAGTTCGGGCTGGTAAATCTGATATGGAATCCGGTAGAGAGGAAATGGTGGTACTGCCACTCACATGCATACTTCAGACAGTGCCCGAATGGTACGATGCCAACCTTGTGAGTTCAACACCACCAATAAGCAGAGCTGTTCATTGCCAAAAGAAGCCCCTTTACTTTGGCTCCCACTTTCCGCAGTGTACTTGGAATGCTTCGACCACGTTTAGTTATTGGGAGTTGAAATAGCCTAGAAACTTAACTTTAAGCAGTTCATTGAATTAAAGTCACCTATCAGCATTGGATTCAATAGAGAGAAGTGCGATAAGGCTTGAAGTTGGCCACGAATAGGTTGAAACCAATCCTCAAAGCCTTAAGCAAAAGTGAAGAGTTGCCAAGCTCTCGGCTTTTAGAGAATACATTTTAAAAGTGTGCCCAGGAATGGCATGATTAAATTCCCTCATTCCTATCAATCAACCAATAGATATGCCAAGTTTGCCGATGCCACTAACAGAATCCTTACATTTTAATAATATACTGTTAAAGCACAACGCATCTCATGAATTCAGTTAGATAAGAAATAATATAGTATTGCTAAAAGTATTCTCTTAAATAACCTATATTTTTTAACCATCGCAGATTTATTGGAAAATCTTTTGAAGAAACATAATTTTGTAGTACATTATTTTTATCCAACTTGTAAGGTTTAACCTGCGTTTGCAATGTAAGCGCCTAAAAGAGTCTGCTTTCTATGACAAATCTTTAAAGTTCGGCATTCTTATTCTTATACTGTACTATACAACATGTACTATAGATATGTGTAAATCTTCCCTTTTATTTACTTTGTGTATAAGTGAAATCCAAATTAAAACTAGTTAGGTAGTTTAGAAGTTCTAAGCAAAAGGACAGCGGAAAGTTGCGGTCGGCGTCAACAGGAGGCAAAAGATGGATAGCAAAAATATTAGTATTTTAATTATTTAGTTAATGCTTCCATATTTTAGCACATACACTTAAACATCATTGACGGTTATTAAGTTTTGATCAGAGTTCTTTTCGGTTAGGTTAATAATCGAAATCTATCGGTTATTAACCCCCTGTTAACAGGTTAAAAGGGTTACCGAATAATTCTGTATTTTCATCAATCGATTAACCTAAATGACTTGTTAACAGAATGAAATGTGTTAAC
>LGAG01000636.1:240691-275739 GCA_001278395.1 Lerema accius | reverse complement strand
AATGTAATTCTTAGTAACTAAGAAAAGGAAAGGAACAGAAAATAAGTCTTAAAACTTGAATAGAACGTATTGTATTTATGCATTATTTAGGATCCATGTAGTGAATCGTGATACTCGGGCACTAACACCTGGGAACTGAGCTAGAGCACATTGTTCTCCCCACGAGGTGACCCCTACGACAACGTTGTTGTGGATGATAGGGCCACCAGAGTCGCCCTGGCATGCGTCACGGCCGCCGACGTCGAGCCAGCCGGAACATATCATATTGTCAGTAATATTAAGACGGAGTACAGCGTAACGGGCTCTACAAACTGCTTGATTCACCACCCAGACCTGAACATGACGCAGTTGCTCAGAGGCAGGGCCGCCATACTGAAACAATAAATTCAACGTAAATAAATAAAATAGACAGGAAGTAAGTAGGGATGTCGTACTCGTAAATAAGAAAAGCACTTACAGAGGTCCTGCCCCATCCTATAGCCCAGACAGGTGCATTATCGGCGACGAAGTAGTTGGATCCGGCGATGGAAGCAGCGCGAACATTGTTATTAAAGGAAAAGGTGCCCGTAATACGGATGACTGAGACATCATTATCCAAAGTAACTCGGTTGAAAGCGGGATGATTAAGAATTCTCTGGGTATTGTGAACAACGCCACCGCTGTTTGCATTAGTAGAACCAACACGATAACGCCAGTGGGCAAGTTGATTGGAGCTGAAATAATATTAGAAGATTACTATTATATATCTAATAATAGTGATGTTAGCATCTGTTCTATTCTACACTTTGATTTGAGTGTCCTCTGAGAGGGACATCGTTAACGAGGTCAGGTATAAATAAAGATATTAATTAGATCCGTCGCGCGTCGTCACAAATTTCAATTCCGATTATAAATTAACAGTTATAAATTTTATTAGCAGTCGTATATCATATAGTAGGTTCAGTGGTAGCTATGGTATTACTCAATAATAAAAGAATCTGGTAATCTTACGTGATACAGTGGGCAGCTGTTAGCACAGTTCGGTAGTTGACGATGGTTCCACCACATGACTGTCTGAAGTTCGATCCGGAACCTAATAGGACAGCCACGGCGAAGGGATATGCTCCAATAGTCGTAACAGAACCACCAACAATCCTTTGGGAATTGTGGGGAATTGCTGAAAACAAACAATGATTCTTAGCTATATTCAATCGTATGAAATCCTGACATGATTGACCCTTCAGGCAATAAACGGTGACTTAAGTTCGTGTATTTGTATGGCCTGGGAATTTGTCTGAAATTATGAACCTATTCAATACACGAAACGGGACTCCTTATAGTTAGACCAAACAAATTTTGAGCAACTTCTTGTTATTATTTGAAAATACCGAAAAAATATAATACCTGTGACAGCAGCCAAACCGAAAGCTAATAACAAGAATATCTTCATGTTTACGTCCCGTGTGAGTTCTGGTATTTTGTTTATTAATATTACCCCTTTATATACTTCGAACTCTACAATCTACAATTTGATTAGTGATAGATATTAAAATTCTCCTAATTCATAATTCGTCATTTATTTTTATTATCGTGATTTGATTATTATCATGATTATCTTGTAATTATTTATTTAAAGCTTCGTTCGTTGATAATAATAAACTTTTAAGTGCTAATTTTGTAGCAGACAAGTAGATCTGGTAGTCATAATAATTATGCTCTTGCTTCATAAGGTCAGTGTGAACAATTTGAATTACTTAAGTAACCTAACAGTGTCAACTTTCTTTCATACTTTCTTAAAAACTTTTGGTTAAAATTGTTAGTCAAAATCTCGGATTTTTTTTATTTAGCTTATGAATAGTTTGTTTATAATATATTTGAAATATAACATCCCGCTTTTCGTTTCGTCATGTATGACGACGTCGCGATTTATTAAGCATTATTTAATATACTTGTAGAGTTGCCTCTGTAGTATCTATAAATAAAACCAAAATTTAAAATTATGTCAATCCAAAAATTTTATCTAGAAACACGTGCTTATCTTTCATCAGCTTTGCACAAAAATCCGAGCTATTATTTTAGCCGATTTAAAACGCCATTATTGGATCTCCTAGCTAAATAGCACCATGATTACAAAACGTCTACCTAAGAACAATCGCAAATGGATCACACATCCGTCCGTATAATAACTGGCTTCCTAACCTAGGGGTGATTACCCCTGAGGGGCTAAATTAACTATTTTACGGGGCTAACAAATACCCTAATTATCAGGATCATAAAATAAAATAACTACAGAAAAAAGTAACCTGTATTGTTTCTTTTGATAACATGTAAAAGACAGGGTAAAATCAGTTCTCTTCATAGGTCACAGGGTTAATAATAATATAGAAAAGGTTAAAAACCCCTACTATAATCCGTTTCGTCGTAGGTCGTGGTTAAACAGTGCTATGTATTTTATTATTATACCAAAAACAAGTTTTAATGTAACTCTGATAACGAATGATAAATTTAATAATAATTGTGTTACAAGTCGATATGCAGGTGGTAATTTCTGTTCTGAAAATTTACTGTTTATAGATATTTCCGCGTAAATCATACATAATCAAAGAGATATAGATTGATTACCAAATCATACATTTCCGAAAATCGAGTAATGATTAATCGAATGTGATGTATCTTTATTATACGTTCCGAAAATGATAACAACAAACATTACTTTTTAGCAATTTACATGTTTTTCACACCATCGTACCATGACACCATCATCTAACGACCATCCTTCTGTTTGTTTTCATGTAATGTTTTAGCATCGTTTTAACAACTGGTTTCTTAAAAAAAACATTACTTAGCGACATTCACTAGCTTTTCGAAGACACCTTCATAATAAAATCAATTATTATTTTTTGATTAATTGATAAATAATTATAATATTTACCCATTCGCCTATATAAGATACGACCTTAAAATTGGTTACTGACTCAGAGTAATGAGGAATGTTAATCAAAATATATATTTTGTGTACAAAAATGAGAGACTATTTAAGATAAATTAGTCCTTTCAAATTATATTATGATATTCAAATATATAAAAGTAACTTCTGGAGCTAATTTTAAATCAATCATTTGATCTATTGGATGTATAGGGGAAGTATGGAATACTTACTCCAATCCCATTCACATCAGGGTGCCGTAAGTGGCGACAAAAACCGGCCACGCTTGGTAAGGCTCAAATAAGGTTTATAATTATCATTACTAATTTAGTTATTAATGTTATCTTTACGTGAATTTCGCCTGGACAGCTACCACCGTACTCGTACCTTTTGAGTCAGCCACCAAACGATTTATCTTTCGACAGGGATCTTGAGAGCCATAGTACACATATACTAGAGGCGATCATTTGTTTACAAACTTTTGGCCAAATACTGACGATTGCTGACTAACGGTTTCCAATAGTTCTACTCGAGATTAGCCACGATGTCTATGGGCGGCGGTGGCAATGAAAGCCGGTTACCTATTTTCATATCAAAATTTGCCCCTTCATCTGTCACCGGGCATTAAATAACTGCTAGATACAATGTTATACTGTTTACACCATTTGTACCGAAAAAAGCAGTTTCCCTCCTGCAGCATCCACATGAGAATAGCAACAGAATGTAGGTTGAATGTTTGGTGTACAATTTATGTTTTGTTTAGAGTTTTTAAATTGTTTTGATGTATGTATTTACTCTAACTTTTCGACTATTCTACATCTATAGGTATATCAACTTTATAGACGGTAATGTGAGGTTTCTTTTAACATAATTAGTTTTATGCTTTGGTAGAAATGCTGCAAGTGATAAAAAGGATTACTAAAGAAAGTGAAAAAAGGACACTATCTTGTTTCCAAAATCTAAATTTCTTGACAATACCACCCACTAGGTCCAGTTAGGATCCTCTCTGAACCATTCTCATTTCCTCTTAAGTATACCACATTTTTTAATAAAATCGGTTTAGCTGGTTAGGAGAAGTTCAATGACAAAAACACAGGCTTGTTGCTAGGTTTTTATATCTACTAATATAAAGATCATCATTATTATTATTAAAATCTTCGATGTAATCCAAATCTAACAAAACACGTTATTAGCATGTAAAAGTAAGAAAAATATTTATGCATTGTTTTGGATCCAAGGAGTGAAATGAGACACTCGAGTGCTGACACCAGGGAAGCGCGGAAGGGCACATTCCTCTCCCCAGGAGGTAATACCAACTAAAACTTTATTGTGAAGAAGAGGGCCACCAGAGTCGCCCTGACATGCGTCACGGCCGCCGACGTCAAGCCAGCCGGAACACATCATGTGGTCGTGAACCACTGGACCCAATTCAGCGTAACGTGCTCTGCAAACTTCTTGGTTCACAACCCAGACCTGAACGTGACGCAGTTCTTCAGACTGTGGTCCTTCAAACTGAAAGAAAAAACAAAAATCAAGTAAAATATTTAGGCCATTTACAATAGAAAATAAGCCTAGTTAATAAAGTTCGTCTTACATATGTCGTGCCCCATCCTATAGCCCAAACAGCTGAATTATCGGGGGCGACGTAGTTTGGTCCAGCGATTGCAGCAGGGCTGACGTTCTGGTTAAAAGAGAATGCGCCAACTATCCGAACTATGGCAATATCATTTGTCAAAAACCACCGGTTGAACGAGGGATGTTCAATTATTCTTTCGGTAGTATGCACAACACCACCACTGTTAGCGTAAGTAGAACCCACACGAAAACGAAAGCTTTCAGGGATTTCGGGACTGGAAGTAAAATAAAATTAAATACATGCAAAACAGTAAAGATCCAAGCATAAAATTGGTCCACTTTATAGAACATACTAGACAAGAAATATTACTTTATATTAGGTATGTGTATACTATGTTTAAAACCTATTATTTTTGGTTGAATTTTTTTTTAAGTGTAGATGAAAATTTTAGGATAGCCACCGTATGATACCAAATTTTAAGTCGTAGTCCCTACAAAATGAAATCAAAACTTACAGGAAGCAATGGGCAGCTGATAGAACAGATCTGTTGTTGATGATAGTTCCTCCACAAAATTGAAGAAAAATATTATTAGGCGGAAATCCAATTAATACAACCACTGCGAAGGGATATTCGCTAATATTGGTTACGGAACCACCGACAATCCTTTGAGGTCTGTAAGGGATGGCTGAAAGAGGCAAAATGATTATTGAAATGATTACATACCTACTGTAATAATATCATTGTTACGAAGTCAAATCTGTAGATCAGATACATTTTGAATGCTTTATTAAATTAATTACATTATCAAGAACCTGAAGTATATTATTAGCAATACTTTCGGAAACGCACATAAGATTATTTATAAACACATAAAAAATAAAAGTACCGATTTGACTGCACTTGTATTTTATTAGTAGTATAGACTATGTATGTATGTTTGTATGTATACATACCTGTTGAAGCAGCCAGGCCGACAACGGATAATAACAAGAGAAACTTCATGTTTTTGCCCCGTATGAGTTATGTTGTGATTTTTCATTCAATATTTCGGCCTTATATATCTGTATTATATTAGGCACTTCCTCGTAATCTAAAGTTTGATTAAAGATAAATAATAAAATCTATATATTAACTAGCTGACTCGGCAGACGTTGTTCTGAAATTAATGTATTTTATACTGCAACTTATTTTAAAAAAAGTGTGTGCGTAGGACTCATGTCAGTTTGAAGTTACTTACCTATAACATATGAGTATATACCTAACTATGTATTGAACAAACTTTGGTCACAGTCGAAAGTGGATGAGTGACCAGTAGAACACATTCTCTTAGACCAGTGGTCTTCAAAGTGCGGCTCCAGAGCTGCATGTGGCTCTCTGGCTTCATACGAGTAAGTACGGCTCTGAAACCCATACACACGGAAGGCGCAACAATTTTTTTATTTAAAAAAAATGTTTTTAATGTACTACCACCGATCAGTGACCGCTGTGTAGTGAAACTTTACTAAACAAGCAGATTTGACTCTAATTTTTTTTTAATTGTTGATATGGTTGTATTTGGCTCTTTGATTCTGTGACAACTAAGACAACCTTATTGTAAATATGAGGACCAGGCCTCGCATGACCATTAAAAGAGAAGGCGCCGACATAATGGACCACACTAATATCATTTGCTTTAAGTCCCCCTGTATATAGCATGATCAAAAAATTTTTTAACAATGTAAACCACCACCAAGCCTAATTAGAATCCACCCAAGAACAAAGGTATTCAAGAAATTGCGGACGGAAAAAAATAATTGAGGATGTAATTAAACAGTAAAGTGGTATATTTTAAACACATATTCGACATGAAATCGTAGGTATATTATCCATTCAATTTAAAAATTATGGGAGTATTTTATATCTAATCGGACCAAATAAAAGCGGAGATACTTAAATGTATGTAGCATAAACAGCAGCTAAAATGCTCAATTTGATCTTAATCAACTTAGTTTATTGCCAGTGACGTGAAATAAAAAAGAAATACTCGATTGATGCAAACGATTTAATCGAAAAGCAATATTTGTTTTTAAATTTCCTGACTCATGGATAATTATAAAACCAATATATCGATACAAATAAATATCGCCTACCAGCGCATGTTGAGTATCAATCACACATACTCGTACATCACAAATTTTAAAGGTTTCCTGAAATGCTAGTATCTTAAGCTAATTTCCGCTAACATTAAATCGGATAGATCCAAATTAGATTATCATGATAATGAGATAACGCAACCCAAGTCTGATTATCATTAAGGACATTGATTGTTAATTTTTTTACAGAATAAATTAATTGGGTGATGGTACCCCCAACGGTTACGCCGTAGTAAATTAACATGATATTATTATTAAAAACCACCATACAACAAATTCAAAATTAAAATTCATATCATTTATTTCGTCTTAGTAATTAAGAGCTCACTTAACGAATGTCAAAATTTAAAATAACATGAATAACACAACCAACCACTTGTTTTCTTCCCCCTTGTATGCCCTTGTCGGCAAAAAATCAAACTCTGTTACTTCAATATAAGTATTAAAAGCAGATTATTAGTTGAGATTGGTTGACCAAATAAAGCAGAAAGATTAGTCATCATCGGCTATAAACGCTTTCACACGTATATTTTTGGGTATAGAAGAGCTCGCGATTTTATTTTCTAAATTTAAGAGCTGGTAAGATTACTGATATTATTTAATCTTAATTAAGTTTATAATACGCTAGAAGGTCAGGCAGACTTTGTTCAGCCATTCATAGTTCGGTTGATCCCTTAGTTTTTCACACCAGATTTCAATAATTCTAATAGTTTGGCTGGTCTCTTGAAGTATCTCAACAACAGGACCACCTGCCGGATGCTACAGTGCCTCGAAACCATACTCGGTCTCTCTAAAATATCTTGCAAACTTTTTTATTAAAATCGGTCTAGCCGTTTAGAAGTAGTTCAGTGACAAACACACGAACACTTGTGTTTTTATATATTGAGATTTATAATGTATAAAACCCAATTGGTGCATTACCATATTGATAAAATTAATCATACCAGTTGATAACTATGTAGATTTTTATTTCGATGTATTTTAAAATTATAATCTTTTTCTTCGAAATACGCATTACAGATATAACTGGAAATTGGATATAACTTCATATCTATTGATTTAAAGATTTCCCCAAATCAATCCATTGAAATGATGTACCTAATCGATTTTACTGTCTTCTACTTTCTATGTGTAGATATATAGTTTCTGAAAGGACGACTTTCGCTGGATATTTAGTTACATTATTCATCAAAGGTTATATATAGAGTGTCAAACTATTATTATGTTTATCTCCATATTGCGAATGAATAATAACCTATCATCTGCAACTGTTGATATTAGAAAATCTTAGAAGCTTTATGGCACAACCATAAGTAGGTGACTAAGTACCTAATTACGGATTTAAGTCTTATTCTTACGTAAAATCTACAGAAACAGTTACTGTTGCCAACATAGTAGCTATAACATTATCTACATGACAGTGTCAGTGGGTATGTGAGAAAATTCTAGAATAGATAATGAACTGATTTCTGTTATCTTGCCACAGGATTTAAAAAATAATCTAACGATTAAACAGAATACATTTAATCTATTGTTAACATCAACCTTCACATGAAATTCAACGCGTTGTGTTTGAGACTTAGGCATTAGCTAGTATCCAACTAGTAAAGCGGCTAACACGAACGCTGACGGCGGGGTAGCGTGGTTGACCACACATGAAGCTGAAAGAGGTAACACCCACGATGACATTGCCGTAGAGTAATGGGCTTCCAGTATCGCCAGCACATTGTCCACGACCACCAATGTCCAACAATCCAGAGCATATCATATTGTCAGTAACCGCCTGACCCAACTCCAGATATCGCATCCGGCACACTGCTTGGTTCACTGTCCAAACTTGGACATGGCGCAGTTGCTCCACTGTGTTTCCCATGTGCTAAAAGAAATTAATAGATTCTTTATTAAATAGTAATAACGGTTGTTTGGTTGCTTAAGTTTCGAATTCACCATCAATGTCTTGGGATTTCATTGTTATGTGTTGGACACTCACGCCAAGCCAGAGTGGATTATTTCTAAAAGACTACTTTCTTTTCTAATTTTAAAATGTGATAAATTTTTGATTTGATTAAAAATTAGGTTTGATTGTAAGGAATACGGAATGAACGGTATACGAAATTTCAAAAGAACTACCTAACGTGTATGGATAATCCTAAGCAGAAGTGACCATTGTCGTTTGCAAAATCTCTATAACCTCAATCTCATAAGTTTCTCAACTGTAGCAACACTTACAGCAAGCGCTCCCCATCCTATTGCCCACACCGGGGAGCCATCTGCCACATTTAAGTTAGCTCCGGCAATGGAACCAGGTCTAACAGTGTTGCTGAAAACGAAGTTATTGGATGAATGCAGTATGGCGATATCACTGTCCAAGGTTGCCCGCCGAAAGTTAGGGTGGATGATAATGCGGTTGACGTTATGGAGGGAGCCGCCACTGTGTGCATTTACAGTTCCAACTCGGATGCGCCAGAGTGCAGCCGCGACGCCTCTGAAGTAGAAAAGAATTTATTAACATTTTCTAACGTAGTCATGGAGGCAAAAGTTACTGACACAATTTCCCGATAACTTCAAAATGTTACTAAATCAAAAGGTACATTCATAGCCTCACACTAAAATTCCCTGTGACTTCGGTGACAGATTGCAAACAAATTTTAAAACTTATTTAATCATTATCTTTTGACCGGTTGTCCGGCATGGTGATCATTTCGCCTTTTAGCTCGTCATAATACAAACTTACTCGAAACACTGTCCTGCTGATAGAACAGCTCTATTGTTGATTACGGCACCTCCACATTGGATCCTATAATTATTTCCCGATACGTGACGTAGCAGGGAGGCGCTAAATGGGTACTGTTCGATGACCGTTTGAAACCCGCCAACGATCCGACCCGTTTCCGCAGGAAGAGCTGAAAATTTAATGATAAATTACCATGATAATGGCTACGGTTTACGCAGAATTAATACAGAATATAACCAATAATAATGAATGGAGGTCGATTAGGATACCAGTAGGATATATTTCAGTATTATAAGAAAAGTTTAATTACCCGAATTTTGCACATTATTTATGAGTTATCAAATACAACTTGTCTCGCAGTAAAATTGCTAATCTATAAAATATTTCGTTTAAAGTAAATATGTGAAATTATGAACACCTTGATATGAATAACGGACGACATTTTATGTCCTCTGTTTTTTAATTTATTCACTGAGCCATCTGTTTTTTTATGTTCGGAAAATCGATTAAAGATAATCAACTTGACCATAATACTTCAGTACCGATTACCATGAAGAGATAACGTTGGATAGTAACTGTTGGATGGCGCCTATGAGACTGATAAGGTGCCACGTATATTAGACGTATCTTAAGCAAATAAATTTTAAATATTTGCAATATTTAAAACATTAAACATACCAGAAACACCGCTTAATAAAAACACCGCAAAAACGAAGACTTTCATTTTGACGTCCTCAAGAGTTGTGCTAAACGAAAATTATGATAAAAATAGATAAAAATTATAACATAATTATTACGTTTAGATAAAGATAAAACGAATCCGAGTTTAATCCTTGTTGTCGCCCGGTTAATGATTATAGAGAAACAGTTAAGCCCGCAATAAATATTATTATAATCTTAATTACCTACGTGTAAAGCTACTCGTATTTAGTTTATTTTAAATAATTTTGAATATCACATGATAAAATATTGCGATAAGAGGTTATAGAAGGCGTTTCCTAGATACTTAATCATTTGGCAATCATCTTCTTAATTTTGAATGTTAAACATTTCCTGAGTTTTATCTTGAGGAATTTTTTTGCTAATTAAGCTATACTGGTGTTTAATTTCTTTAACGAATGGAAAATATCTGAACAGTTTTCTAGTACACTAACAATTTATTCCGTATCTATCGACAGAGGACAATAAACTGCTATTAGTAAAAATCGATAGATATAAACTCTGTTTTAAAATCATTTATCAACCACCAATAACGTAGGTACGTACCTATATTGCTTCAGAAAATTGGTGGGAAACTGTAGGTGGTGCTGTTGTTGAGCTTCTGAACACAGACATTGAAATGGCATCATAATAAAGGTTGTCCAATTTGACGAGCATTTACTAAAGATTGATTTTTGAATGTAAATCTTTTGGAACAAGAAATAAATTGCAGTACAACTTCTGTCCGGCCATCTAGTCTTATACAAAATGGATCAATACTTGTGTAATATAGAACGTTGCGCAACTAACATATTTTTCATTCTTTGTGTAAAATGGAAGAACCCGGGACCAGACCAATATAGTTAAATCAATTTAGTCGGCGGAATCATTCGTATTCTATCCGCATGTCGGCCCATATCAAAAATTTCTCCAGTAATACTGAACGCTGTAGTACTCGGAGTGGATTTTGCTAAGAGCCTACTTAATTCAGTAACACACTGGGTCGAGTACTTTTCAGGTACCTACTGAATGCTCAAATGGACGAAGCCAATTTAGGTTCAGCTTACCAGCTTCCCTGTTAAACAATTTTAGAACAACTATTCATACATAACTAATATCATATTCCTTGAGTTCTTTTAGTCTAAAGTGCTGTCTAGAAATAAACTAATACTAGAACCTGGTTCGTAGCAGAAATTCGACCAATAACTAAATGCAACAATAAAATTAAAAATCGTTCTAAATATGATATGCCTGGTTTGAAGATATTAATGTGAACGTTAAGCTATCTATTAAGCAGAGCCTTTCTTCGTCTGACGACTGAACTATTTCTAAAGTATATAATTGTTAGATTTTTGTTTTTAATTCTAAAGTAAGTGTACGAATAATTGCCACACATATTTAAAAAAAAAATAGTTTTGTGCACTATTTCACCACGATAACATATCCATGTCACTCTCAATTATATGTGCCAGCATTATTCTTCAAAATAATAAAAAAATCTTTAAAATCAATTGTTAAACAAAAATATAATAGTTAACTAAATATATAGTTTATAACTACTCTAATACCATAGTAGGTAATCCAATTGTAAGCCTAGCCTGTGATTCATTTCATCCGTATATTATTCCACACCGGCTCTATAAACTAGCATTTTGAGTGCTGAATTAATTATCTGTATTACTCCGTATTACCAAACGGAATCCACGGATTATTTGGTTTATCTGTGATACAAATGGCATTTGTCAAATGATATTTGCTCTGTACATCTAAAATCAGGTCACGAAAATGCATATACGAGTAAATATCACATGATGTTAACGGAAAACATGTTGCTGAAAATTACTGAATGATTCTACTAGCATTGGTTAATTTATATACCCATTATAGTTTAATTTACCCCTCACACTGTGAGAGGAGACCGGAGCCCAACACTGGGACAGATATGGGTTGCGATGATAATCATGATAGTTTAATGAACCATAAAAAACATTGTTAGTGCACGATTAAACGTACTTAACGATCATGCAAAGTTTGTCATGTCGCTCGTTCGTCTATGGGATATGTTATATTAAGAAAACCGAAACTAAGCTTTTTTCTTTGAGAAAAGTTTAGGTATTAAATCGACACGAACGAACGATTTTAGATTTATTCCTGAATTTAAATCTATAGTGGGAAAAGATGTGTCATTATGTAGCTTTTTTCTTAATACGAAATTATTTTATTAAAGGAAACAATGATAAAAGCTGATAAGAAAAAGTTAACTAAAGAAATTGCGACTGACTCAATACACAAACACTATAATCTCGAGTGCAAGAATTTATGGTGCATATCTACAATATTAGAAATTATTTATCATACAAGTCCCAGTCTCTTATTGTTATTCAGTGGTAACGGTATCTCATTCCTAATAAACTTTTATTTGATGCTGTAAACGGCGCCCCTAGAAATTACAGTGATACTATAATGATTCATAACGGTGAAATTGAAACACAGGGCCTTGTTAATGGGCCTGTTTCTGTAGGTAAGTTTATTGTTAAAGCTTAAGATAATCTAAAGTTTGAAAGCACGTATTTACGATTTGTAATGAGGCTAGTGACAAACAAAAGACCTTTATTAGAGCTGAATGAAGGAACAATAGAAAGATCACATCGTTCTTTTTAAAAGGAAGACAAAAGATATTAAACACATCAAAGTCCTTATTTAAAACTGTCTGGAGATGAGCATCTTCCTATTATTAGGATAGAGAACCCATGCAACTACAACCTACATACTCTCATGCAAGATGGAGTACGAATGTGGATAACTGGTGATTATCTCATGTTTTATAATGTGTTGTATAAGATAATCGGAGATACGCTTAGCCTTTATACATAATCACATTTCCTTTGTTGTTGAATTGTGCTAAAGGAGGTGTATTCAATAGATTATTCCAGCAATATTGTTAATGACGTTTTATACTGACAAGGTATAGTCAAAGTGTAGGGAATTAACTGCATCCGTTTGAATCTTAAACTAGCTAAGTATAGATTAATTAAAGCATCAATTAATTAATTTATCGTAAGGCGGTAAATTTGGCAGCTTTTATTTCATGGTTGACAGTCATCGACGTCATTTTTGGTAACAAAGTAACAGATGTCAAAGTTTTAACTAATTTTTAACAGTTAATCGTGTAGTTGGAAATTGTTATTATAAAACAGCTGAATTTTGTAAAGCCGATGATTTGATAGGAAGTCATTTACTACCGAAACGTTAGGAGTTACCGTAGGATCCGATTTTGATAAATTAATAACAAATTTTTTTAAGATGAAAATGTAGGTAATTTATACTGAAAAAATTAAACTTTTATTAAATAAGCCGTTAATTCCAAAGACGAAGTAAATATTTTGAATTTAAATGTTTAAGTTGCCAAAGTAGATAGGAAACAATCGCCACTGTCCCGTGTCTATTTATCGTACGATACGAGTAAATGCACATACAAGCAAAACAAATCAACGACCTACAACGCATACAGTAAAGATAACACTCCTAGTTCAATAACTCCGTTATATGACTCAAATAAAAATTTACTTCAATAAAACTTGCGTTCGTTTCATATCATAGAAATACCATCGGATAAAACACGCGTCTTCAGCGCGTTCAATAGACGTGCACAAAGGTTGTTGTTTATAAGCAAGAAGAACAAAGTTATTGCATTTATATTGTAACTAGATGACAGAGTAGACATTTTCTGCAAGATATTTTATCTCTTATCTTTTGGTTAATTCCTTAGTCTTCCACAACATGTACTTCTTCGCTTAATTTTAATGTACCTTTAGTAGATGCTCATCATATTGGACATCTTTTTGTTACGACATTGTTTCTATAGTTAATACTCGTAATTTGGTCCCATGAAGTATCTCTAGTACGGCATCACTTACTAAGTCTAACTGTGGTCCTAAAACATATTCCATCCATCTCCAATATTTAAATCGGTCAAGTCGTTAAGAAAGAGATTAGTGACAAACAGGCGTACACTATGATTTTATACATGAAGATAAGATTTGGTTTCACATAAAATTTACTTATGTTTAGATGATTTAAGTAAGCACCTTATATAACGACCTGCAAATATGATTAAATTTGAAAGGGGATACCATTGTTTATTCGCGTGAGTGCCCGGCCTTGCAACTTGCGCGGAATACTGTTCCATTTATTTCACTCTATCATAATATTAAAAACAAACAATGCAAGGTAACTCAATTGTACGTATGTAGCAAAATTACTCCATTTCTGTTTTCGAATTGAATAGGCTAAAAATTATGGGAAAAATTTAGGACAGGCAATAAAAATAATAATTAGTAGAAAAACAAAAAACTGGCTGCTAAAAAATATATCTGTCACTCTCACAATGGAGACGAATAGAATGGCAACTCTATAAGATCCGTCCAGCCGTCGATTGTTTTTATACTTTTTTAATTAGTAACTTCAAAATTTCCCGCGTATTTTGAATATCGAATCCTTATACATAATATGCCAAAAGATTAAAAATAGATAGTCTTTGCTACTATTTAAATGCATTTATGTTAACCACCTCATATTATTGTTTTGAGTTCATTTTATCAGTAACATGCACTACGATAACCAAAGGATAACCTAGTTTCACTAGTATAAATAAGATTTCGTGTGATCGAGCCGAATAGTTAACGATCTTTCATCAATCCGAAGTAACGATAGTCGATAAAATGAGATTGTTATCGGGACAAGATAAGGATGGTGGTGCCGCTGAAGTGGCTTTTTTACCAGGTCAGTGGACTTCATATAAACGCCGATATCTACAAAGTGTAATAAAACTCCATATAGCCCATGATTACAATGTATATTTTTGTCAGTTGCCTTTTACATACAGATAGTATTTTACTTAGTTCCTAATAATACGACATTTCTATTAAATTCCTCTCGCCTATCGGCTTACGTCGGCATTCCTAATATGTTTCCCGCCATTTCCGCCCTTTACTTTTTTTATCCGTAATTTCTTTTTAATACTAGCCAGTATTTCATATTATTAAAAAATCAATACAGATAATAAATGAACTTTACAATATCTTTATTAATATTATCCTAAGTTTGGATAGAATTGGCAATAATGTAAACTATTACGGCTTATTAACTTAAACACCAAACTGAATGCATGATTTCGTGCTGAATGCGGATGAATAAGTCCATAAGGATAGAATTAAACCACTTTTTATTTAGTGAAATTAAAATAGAGTATATAGGTAGAATAGACTAAAAAATATGAAGTGAAACATTTTCATTTATTAAAGTTTATGGAAAAACAATAATAGCGTATAAAAATGCGTAGCAATTATTTCCGGTTCAGGGTCCTATTCAATTCGTAAACTATTATAGTACCTAATTAATTTCTGGAAGCAAAGCGAGGGCACGTTTTAATATGTTTTCAATGAAAACCTAAATGATTTTTTGCTTCGCATTAAATCTTTGAAAGGGTTATAGAAATTTGTAAGGTATTCATGAAAATCTTGAATAATAAGCTTAATCTTTCAGTACCGTTAATTGCCTCAAATTGCCCTTCATTTCTGCTAATTATATTTAATTATATGAAAAGGGTCGCAAACTCACGAAGTCATTAAAATATATGCTTGAACGTCTTGATTTACTTAACTTGGCTCTAAATAAATGACCTTATAATATTTTACAAGCAACAGCCTGGAAATTTCTTACTCATGTGAAATCGCAGTTACTTATGCAATTTAAAAAAAATAGTCTTGGCTGCTGTCACCATTTGTAATCGTAGCTTAATAGAGATCAATTATAATCGCCAATATCAATCAATCAATCATATCAATAATCAATAAATATTCGCCATTTATTTGGCAAACATAAATATGGCTTTTCATTATGATATTTTTTTATAACATCAACGTGCAGCTAATACGAGTATAGCAAACGTGCTGGTACGCAGTAATTGACGTCATCGATCAAAATTCTATTTTAAGTTCCATACGTGTTACCAAAGGATGCCGACAGAATCCCATTTTCTCTTAATCTCTTATGATTTTATATTCTAGCAACACCGTAAAACGTATATTTATTAAATTTAATATGAATAAAATTATGATATACATTTTCTCTTTTTGCCCTCCTTCGTATTAAAATTTGTACTTTTTGACAACCTTTTTAATAGTTTTTACTCTGTTGCAGGAATATTGTAATTTCTCGATGTACCGAAATATTTATTTATATTTTTTTCTATAAAAAGTTTGATTTAAATCGAGTTAAATTGAGTCTGTTTGACTATAAATTGCACGTACAGCGCGACAAACGACTAGTGTCGGTGGGTTAATAAGACTTTAACCCCCTGTAGTGGTATAAGCCATCCTACTCCTTCCTTTATAGGGATTAAGTTTTATCTTCACGAGCAAACGCTTAGAAAGACTTAGGTTAATGGGAATCCTCACCTCTCTTCAACAGAAGTAGCTGTTACATTATCTATATGTATAGTAGCAGCTTTTAAACGTACTGTAAATCAACGTCATGGGTAAAGTTGAATATGTTCAGGGTTATGATCCTAATTGTTTTTGTTTACAATACTATACAAATAATTGTCTACGTGTTTCGTGCTTTATACTATTTATATACAAAATAAATCAGAATCGGCTTTGTGGTATGGCCCTATTTAACAGACAAACTTATAGGCCTTCGCATATAATATTAACAAGGATTCAATACCTAATTTAAAAAGTACACATATGTATATGTGGTTATAACAACAGATGTATATTATTATATACGCATTACTGATAATGATACATATGTGCCTCGACGACATAAAATTGAATAATAAAGGCGCAGCGCAATAAAATTAGTAGTAAAATTGTTCGTGAACCAATTTTTGCTAAAACTGAATGTCGAATGGACAAAAGCTAG
Organism: Lerema accius; assembly: GCA_001278395.1. Lineage (NCBI taxonomy): Eukaryota > Metazoa > Arthropoda > Insecta > Lepidoptera > Hesperiidae > Lerema > Lerema accius. Next base: position 258,765 of record LGAG01000636.1, on the reverse strand, counting down.
TTAAGTGGTACCCACTTCGAAATTTCCACAAAATAAAGCCGTGTACAAAAGTGTTGAAGCGCTGCGGAAAACTACGTCACTTTAGAAGGAGTTGCGAAATTAATATTAATGAGCCGAGAAACATTAAGTACTTAATGTTGACGTCAAAGAAAAATTATTTAAGCAAATGAATAAAAAGTTTGAGAGATAAACGTAACAAGTTACTTTATCTAGTAAAAGCTAGACGTTCTCTTGGTACTGAATTATAACTGTGATACTGAAAAATTCTAAAAACTTTCAGATGATGAAGATCACATCATAGTCATCTGTAAATAATTAAACCATACCTTATCATACTCCTTTATCTACTACGTATCCCTTCTAACATTATACTCTATATTAAGTTACCTACGCGCCAAGTTTTCGCATTATCTCGCTCTATTTTCATAGAGGCAAAAAATAATCTGATTGAACCATTGCAATAATGACCGGAACGAGCGCACAGGCTCACCGCTGCGTCTAACCCACACAGATATATCAGGGGGGTTGCGTGATGACGTCACGGATGAACAGGACAGAATATGATGACATGCAAATGCGAGAAAGGGAGCAAATATAGGCCAAGCACCGACCTACCTCGGCTGATACAGTAGCACGACGGGGCACCTACGACAACTATATAACTCATTATGAGTGTCGCGAAAAATGTTTCCGTCGAATAATACTGGTACCAAATATTTGCGGCAATGAAGCCTTTGTGAGTATATTTAATTCAAGCTTATACAGCAGACTTGACAACAGAGGCGCTTGAACAAAAGTTTCGAAGTTGTTCTTGAATCCGTGGTCGAAGAAAGTTATTTTTAGACGTGTTGTTTTGTATACAGCTTTTAGTCAAATTGAAAGAAACGGTGAAAGTGTGTTTAGGTGCTTTTATTACAAACATTCTGTAAATCACATTTTGTTTATTTAATCTTTTTTGTTTTTTTTTAGTTTTAGAAATAGTAATGAATAAGAAATATATTGACGATTATTTTCAATACAACTTAAAGACATATACATGATAAATAAAAATGGTAAACATTGAAAAATTAAAAAACGGAACTCGTTTAGTTAAAGGAGGAACAGGAAGCTTTATCTCACTTGACTTTACTTTGCCGATAAAGCTTGCTAGAGCTTTGCAAGAACATTCTTTAGCACTATAAGCTTTAAGTCGTAGCTTCTGAGCTTCTCAGAATTTAAGATTAACGATTCCTGTTTACACCTAACACTACCAATTCTGTTTGAACGAATCTTACAGCGCATTTGTCTCACTTTTCTTTACAGGTATTCTCTATAGACGAACCGTATGGTAGAATTACTATCTTGTCGGATTGCCGTTCAATGGCTCCTGTGCTCCATTATTAACAAGAAATTTTAAATTTCTGTTCTCGGTCTAGGTGTGTCCTTATTCAGGGTTCAACTCGGGTGGACTAAGTTATGATAAAACTGGCACTCTAATCACTCCAAAAAATCTTTATAAAATTTTTGGCCATAACAGCAATGTCATCACACGTTTATTTTTAAAGTTACTATTATTTTTCACCGCCTATTTTTAATAATAACCAGCAGAAACCCGCGTGACGGGAGACACAAAAACACTTCTCGGGTCGACGGGTGCCATTACTTTCGCCGCCGTTCGCGTCACGTATCCCGAGAAAATGCATTAATAAAAGAGGTTTATGCTCGACTCACACTATTGTTATGCGCACATCACGTCACATCCTCGCACCCAAATCCCGTGATATACGCCCTCTACATACAGCTGAGCTACATTGTTATAAAGACGGTACTTTAAAGCGATATTGGCAAAACTACATTAAGATTTAATCATGTTTTCATGATGTTAAATAGCTCCAATAAAAAATTGATAACCTTAAATTTAAATATACGTGAATGTTATTTTGAAAACGATCTAATTCTAGGATAAATTTAAATTCAAAAACAGGTTGAACACACTACCTACTTTGTATGTATTAACGGAAAAGTATATGCACCTGTTATAATTTGTTAGGATGCATTCAGAATTTAGGAACATAACATATCTCGTCTTTCCCTAAAGGAGATTTTCGGAATGCGGCCGTTTCAAAACTAATCTTCACGCGAACATAAAATTTTTAGTATCCTATAACTTTAAAAACAGTGTAGCACTTAAACCTTAAATTATAGAATTGTTCGTTGATTAGATGCCCACCTTGGTATAAATGTCTTGGAGATGGAGCTAGAACATTTCTAAAACTCTTGACTGAGTATATCTAGATAAATAATGAAAAATATGATGATATAGGTATTGAACGACGAGGCGAACACATCACAGAAAAGTAGAAAACAAATCGATTTGCCTTGTAATAACATAAGGCCTATTATTAAATTAAATATCAAAATTGTTGATTAAAGCAGAATATTTATTTTTCACACTTTATACATCATTCCAGTAAAACTGTTATTTTCTTCTAACAGCAATACGTGTACCCTGAATTTAGAGGATTTTACGAGATGAGTACGATGAAATCGACTTTGAGAACCACTGTGCTAGAAAATTACTGACTCGCCTGTAGACGTGCGCTGGATAATTGTAAAGGCTTCACTGAGAAACAAACGGATAATCCCATCTGTGCAGGTTCAAATTAATGACCCCTGTGCACTTAGGGGCTACAAAAATTAGGTCAAAATACAATAGTCAAGTTTTAGAAGAAGATTACAGGTATATTTTGATATATTCCAGAACTTGTCTTTTAAATATAAGAAGATAATAAAGTATAATATCGTATAATATATAAAATAAAGTATAATAAAGTGTAGTAACTAGTGAGTTTGATTACATAAAAAAGTTTAAGTTTTAAATTACAGAAGCTAGTAAAAAATGTAAGTTTATTTTTAAACTTTGAAGCACCTTTAACGTCAAACCACATTCCTCTTTTACCTATTCCTACATTTATTTCAATAATAAAAAAGAAAGGAAAAACAATTTTATGGTAAAACATCAAAGGTTTTCAAGAAAAATAGCTATATTTATTCTGATACATGGAAGAAATATAGCCCCGTTCGTAGAGGATGACTCGTCAATCACATGTTCCGCTTTAAGCCTGCAAAAGTCAGTGAGTGGCAGACGTACACCATAAAAGACACATAAAACTCGGCGGCTTACACAACTCACAGCGCCACGTCGACAGGTACAGTCGGCAACACAAGCAGAATATCGTATGTGAAATAAAACTTTAAAATCCGCTCTTTTTATTCTTGGGGATGTTATAAACTCTATCCATCTTTTAATCCAGATCAGACACACACACATTTACTCACACACACACACACACGATCAGTAGTCTGTTGCACTTATAAAATTGGAACACAACATTCACAAAAGAAAATTGTATAATTCTGCTTGTGTGAATCGTTGTACGCCTGAAATGCCGTGAGTCGGCATTTCGCTTTTGAGGATCAGTTAATTATGCCGACGACGTCCAACAACTCAGTTTAATGGCTTGACTTTATATAAACCTTGATGAAGTTATCTGCGCTTTTTATACAATTACTTTATCTTATGTGTGCGTAATATGAATTGTTGTTGTACTCAAAATAAGGACTAAATAATCTAGATTCTAAACCGTTGTTACAATAATTTGTATTTATTTTTAAAACACAGATACTTATTAGGACTTAACTGCTTTATCCAATTAAAAATTGAAAATCACTCTCAACTTTTATTGGAATGGGTTTTTTGAAACAACGTACATACTTATTTTACGTACATTATATTAGGCAGCCAGCTTTAAAAAAGGATATTTTGCCTCTCTGCATGGCTTCAGTTTCATCCGTAAAGCCACTTCACAATAACGGGAAAAAATATTTTTTATGTCCATCTTTCCTTATGAAAGAATACAATCAAGATAAAATTAATTTGTCCCTCCCTTAAACGCCAATCTATCCTTATTCAAAAAGTTTGCATAGAAGTTATAAACGAGAATTTAATTGGCAAAGTCCGTTCTAAATGGCCAAGTTAATCTAAAGAACTAAATGCGAAACTACAAGAGCGCTGTATACTGTATAACGAAAGTTTTACTCTGCGCAATAAAGTTCCACAACTCGTTGTTTGTATAATACAAGTCTATTGAGAGTATGCAAGTGGAATGCAGTTGAGTTCGCTATTTAGTAAAATGTCTGAGTGTCTGGCGCAAAATGTACTTTAAAACATGTTCATAAGTATATCGCTTCGTTGCTGAGAACAATGGTTTGACCGACCAAATCATAAGACAAGGAACACGTTGTTCTTTTACCTCTGATAGATTTATTGATCCCTTAGTTTTCTACATCAGGTACTTCTGCAAGCACTCCTTAAAACATAACACTTTGGTCAACTTTTGATATGACGGCGTTTCATAATTCTAATAGTTTATCTGTTTCGTTAAAGGACCCCAATATCAACACCACCTGCCGAATCAAATTGTTGTCCTAAACCACACTTGGACCCTTTAAGATACACTATAAAATATCTATTAAATTCCTTCCAGCCATTTAGGAAGTGCTCAGTGACAAAGACGTACCTACGCTAAGATTTACTTTATTATTGCTAAAATACTTCATTAATTCATTCATGTCTTTGTTTTACAGGTATGTCTGAACTACACTAACTACGCTAAAGAAGAAATACGTATAAGAGTAAGTACAACCTACTCATATAACTGTGTTAGGCTTGTATCATCACGGCCACGTGTTATCGGAATTCAAAATGATATTATACCTATAATAAATACCCATTTCATGTCAAAAATACAACTATTTGTAGCTCTTTAATCAAGTTATTTAAAGTTATTTTATATTAAAAGATATAAAATAGAAATAGATATATGTATAGGAATAGTAAGTACTGTTGTATTATTATATAATATACTGTTTTCTGTATTATGTAATAAGTGTAAGTTATCAAAATACACAGATTAATCTGATAATTAATGTGGTGAACCTACTCCGAAGCAAGCCCAACGTCAGCTTGAAATTAATTGCCTATTCGTAGAGTTAATTGCATGAAATAAGCAGTAATTAACGCATATTATTACAGCTGTAAGCAGTTGTCAGTGTAACTAAGTTGTGGCTTAACTATAATTAAATCTTAAATTAGGTATGATGCGTTTTGGCTGCTACAGTAAAGAACAAACAACAACTAATATTATAAACACTTGGCTTTAACGGGACCTACTAACTAACGGTCCCTTTATAGTCGTACCTACTCGTGGTTTGTTATGATGTCTATTTGCGGAAGGAGATAGTGGCACTGCCAAGGCAGTAGCTTGACTGTAGAGAAAAGGTTTCGCTAACTGAGAATGTTTGAAGCAGTCAAATCGTACTTTATCATTGCCCGAGCATAAATTGCTGAATAGATTTATTATAAGCCTGATATGAAAAGCTGGCGATTTCAGCTCGTATAAATGATTACTTAGTAATTAAATTCCTAATTTGATATTTTTCCAACAGCTGTATAAATTAGTCGAAGAGAGTGGGGGAGGGTTACTAGTATTATATTAGTATTATTATATAATAGGTTCTCATAGAACAATAATGTATTAATACCACAATACAAAATGATTGTGTAACTTCTCCACCATTTGTACAGCTTTATCTGTCATACATTACGAAGAAATAGCGTGTTTATTTTCTATATTTTTTTGATAGCGAGGAAAAACTTTTCTCTCGGCGAGTAAGACTAATTTGCGACTATCTATCTCGCTAAGATCGACCTTGCTCTATTTTCCTTTCTCATTATATTCTCAGAAGCTCCGAAAATTTTTCCGCCATTTCCTAAGATGTACTTTTTCGTGAAATTTTTGTCACTCGATAACGCCTATCCCATTAATCAAAGTGGAGATTTTAAATGACGTTAGAATTATATCTATATGCGTTATTTGCTCTGCGAAGCATTTACTAATTTATCATTTCATCATTTACGCATTTATTAACTTATCTTCTTATGCATAACTACCTCTTTCGCATCCTCTTTAGAATAAGAAATTTTTCCAATAAATATCTAGTTTAATTTAATGGTTCACTTAACCGAACTTTGAACAGTCTAAACATCTTACTAGGAAAAATAAATTTTTCAATTTACTCAACTCTAGTCAGCCGTAGAATTCAGCATTGCATTGAAACCACGATGACTTCATAAAGTGGTTTTCTGCTCAACATATTGTATTAATTCTTAAAATAGGTCATACAAATTAAAATTTATGGAATAAAATAGTTTTAATAAATAATTTAAAAAGTAAACTTTGTATCCCAGAATCACTACTATAGTGTAAACGGTAGCATAGCTAAATTCTGGTGTTGAATGTGTCTTAAATTTATGTTATATTTTTAGGGGTTTACCATAATTTTATTAATTTATAATAAGTTCAGTGATGTTTAATGACAAATCTTCGCTTGGATGTAAATACACTTTAGGGTCACGACCCAACAATCACCCAACAATTATAGTTGATATAAAATAATAAATAGTCTATCTATTTTAAGCCATAAGGAATAAAATTCAAACATAAAATTGGAAATAAGTTCGCAGTAGCTATGATAAGATTAGAGCGTTATTCCTCGTAAGGGGCAATAGCAATATACATTGATACGATAGTTTACCGCTGCCTATCCGAAAACATCATTTATTACACTTTATAGCAGGATTTATACTAGTAGGCCAATAAACAAAACTATGTGTCATACTTTGGGTTGTATACCTACTCGTGTATGTAGTAGTAATATTTTGAAAGAAAATATCTCAGAATTGAAAAATTGAGCCTCATGACGAAACGTTTATCATAGCTGGCAACAACTAAACGAGCTAAAAGTTAGAGGCATTGGCTATAATTTTCTGTTCGTACAGCAAAACAAGGGACACACTTATAGCTTCCTACTTAGATTACATATCCTTCCTAGACATCGCTGGCTAGATTATTTACAAATGTCCAGCATCAGTGATTTCCCATTCAATGGTTTTAATCAGTAATTTGATGGCTATTTACCTTAAAAAAAATGAGTTCGCCGATTGCGTATTAGACCCCTACAGATAAAGTAAAACTAACAATGGTTGTTTTAAAATACAGTCGTAAAAAGCGTACAATTATTAACCATGTGCTTTACAACATCTTAACGGTTAAGTTTTACGGTAGACCCTTTTGTGTTTCGTTAGAACAACAGCCATAACTGTCGCGCTCGCGCTTCAGCCTGCCTGACCTTTTAACCTCTAACCTTTACTGCTTTGTTTACAAAGGGAAAGAAATATGCCCTAAATGCCACAGTTTTTAAATATTTCAGCCGCACCATGTACCTGAAATACGCATCAGTTTTTACTGTCGTTTTAGTGATGTTGCTGTATTATGTCACGAATTCCTAATGATATTTACCAGGGGTCACAATATTTGTTTAAGAAATAAAAACACGGTTTTATTTCGGTATATACGAAGTCTTGTTCAGACACAAAAGCCAAGCCTGTAACGTAAATAAGTATTAACTGATAACTAATACTAAACTTCATTGTACTTAAAAAAATATACGAAATATTAAATTATTTAAAACGAAAACTTTATTGTATAACTAGGAACGCTTAACTAGAAAACTTTTGTCGGACATTAAACTTCAAAGTAGAGTAGATTTATCTCAGAAAGTTAGAACCCCATGAAAGGTAAAGGGAACTACTTTATCCATTAACGGGGTTCTTCAGAGTTTTGAGTAGTCGGTAAAAGAGAGGCAGTGTGCGGACCGACGCATATTTTATGAACCACTCGTTTGCGCGGAATACATGATTACGTTTGTTCCACGCAGCGAGCGCAACATTCAGGACCTGATAAAATAAGCATATTAAATTTTTCCCCGACAGTACAGAGAGTAATTTGTGCCTTTGTATGTATATTGCTATTCTCTAAATCACTGATTCCCAAAGTGGTTCAGATATACCCCCAGGAGTCAATGGACGGCAGGGGTCTATGTTAAAGTAACAAAAAATGGGGTTCGCGATTTGTAATTGGGGATCTACAAAGATATAACTGATTTCGGTAGTTTGATAGTGTAGAAATAAAGCGTTGGCTTGACTTCACTCATCATAACAAGCTAATCGAGTGTTACTTGTGGGATATTCTCAAATATCGAAACATAGTGTTTGGTGGTCAGGGGGTCCACCAGTTATTACTGTAAATTCTAAAAGTAAATCCTGAAAGTAGTCTATAAGAAAGAAGAGTTTGAGAACCTCTCCTCTAGATCCTAAACGGCTTGAACTTGGATGGACTAAGAAGACTCGTTGATAGGCAGTGACGTAGGCATTGATATCGCTGTGAGGTATATCGAACGAGTCTATAAGTCTATAGTTTTACACAATAAGGTAACGAAAGAATTTCGACCACAGATTGCTTCCTTTAATTGTACTAAATAGCCACTCTCGTTGCTGTTGCCATTAATACAGAAAACCCAATGAAATAGGTATTTCATACTCCGTCATAAAGTTCTTTAAATTACGTCTAATAAACTTAAATCGTTCATGTAAAGGTTCGTGTAACCCAATTTTCGACGTAACTTTTAGCGTAACTAGTACTTAAAATAAGTGGGCCTTTCGTTACGAAATTTACGTTCTATAATCTTGTGGAATGTTGGCACTAACACTGCACCGCGGCCAGCGTTTATTGAGATGAATGGCCTGCACCCTGGCAACAAGCATTCACTATCTTACTTTGTTTATTAGGAGCTTTAATTAACACCAAGTCTGAGAGTGGTACAAAAACTCTCCACTAACCGTTCTCTTTGATTAAAGCAAACCACTCGGAAGTCTAGAAGATTTACGGTCTATAGGATTTAATAACGTTGATATGACATTTTATTTGCGACTATACTTGCTTTGATAATCTTGATTTAGTCGCATGCTAAGTAGGTACTTAGATAGGTACCTATAATGCTTAAAATCTTTAATGCTTATTGAAATGCAAGTATTTTTCATAATGTCGTATCCCAACAAGACCTTTTAACCAAATAAAGGTCTGTCATATAGTCTTGCTTGAATTTTGTCTCGACATCTATGGGCGACAGGGTAGGTAGCACAGCCAGCTCGTTTACTATTCTCCTAACATAAAAAAACGAACACGATTCAAAAGTAATCTCTGAAATAGGTTTACATAAGTTACAAGATATATTCGTATCCACTAGGAGCACGAGAATGTATAATACCATATGTAATATTCCCGCAACGAAACATTACACGCGAATCGTAATATTACGCGGAGAGACAGCGTAAAGAGAACGAATGTAACGAAATCAAGATATTTCGGTCGCGCGGCACGAGCCCCCGGGACCTTCAGGCGAACTCATATCACGCACATTACCAGTCTCGCTTTCAGAGCAAGATTACACGCCTCACGGCAAACTTGTCGGTAATTCTTGTGTTGTATTCATTTCAACTCTGCTCGTGTTTAAACTTTCCTGTACACGTCCGATTCGACTTTGAATAGTCGACGTACTTGTACAGAAATGTTTTCAAATTATTACGTAGGCGTTACAAACAGAATAAGTTTCTTTAGACATACATGTTAAGGTATTAAATAATTATCCTAAATACAGTACAGACTTTAAAGAGTCAAGGGATTTGCAAAATATGATCAATATTGTGCGTCTAACCGATATTTCAATGGAGCGACTTTAAACTCAAATTAATCTATTTCTTCTTAGACACTGACAAGGACTATTTATAAAGCTTAACTTATTCAAGCTCTACGTAACCAAAGCTAGAACTTTTACCTATTTAAATTACATTACAGACAGCGACTAACGAATTCAAATACCAATAAAAAAGGTACACCGATTGTCACTGCAATATTGCTACGATTTTTGAAACGAGAACAGTGCTGCTATTCAACCGCTGAAAATAGGAAACCTATTTCAAGTGCAACCATTCACGTAACCAGAAAAATAACAAAGTTTATTAACCGAATGAAAAACATTTCATTTAACCACCTCGTTTGTAGTAACGAAACACGAACACCGCCTATTACACTCAAAGTAATTCTAGTGCCAGGTTTGAAATTATATTGTTGCAGGCGTAATAATCCTGGGAGCTGCAAAACATCTCCGTTGTATCGCTGCTAATAACTAACTTCTTTGAAGTTAAATGGTTTCTTGTCTGAAACAGGTGGATATAAATTGTGGCTAGTACTGTACTTTAGTACTTAACTTACTCTCGTAAGAAATAGGCATGTGGAACTAAAGCTCCAACATAATCCTTTACTTACATACAAATTTATTTTCGTCGATATCATAAGTGTATTTGTATTGTACGAGTATTTATAGTTCTTTTCTTTTTTAATTTCGTCAATATAAAGAAAGAATATAGTTATCTGTGCATCAACTACCTACATCGGTTTAAAAGAGATATTTATACATACCTATACAAAGACAAATTACAGAATTTCGTACTTGAACAATATAATTGTCACCAAATATTGTAACGTAGTATATAAATATAAATATTGTAACCTACTTTCTGTGTATTACTTACTACTTTGTTTGATATTTCTGGTTGGAAGATGAATTTCCTTCTAAATATAAAAAAAAAATTGGCATTACAGCAGCAGAATTATATGTGCTCGGGTACTTAAACTGAGAAATGAAAACAGGAAAATAAAATATCCGATTTAAAACGTCGATGTTCCTATTTGAAACATATTTTCATCCTGTAGGTTGTCAGTGAATAGACACGTAACTTCGCCACCGCGCCGCAAAAGCAATCTCCTGGAAAACTTCTTATTTCACGCCTGAAAGAAATTTTGTCAAAGCTATTTCTAACTTGAAATATGTAAATTTTAAAAGCTACTTTTACTGTATGTTTTTTCAATATGCTCGTGACAAATTAACTTCTCTTGTTGTGGAGAGAACATTGCTTCGTTTGTTTTTATTTATTTATTTGACTAAATGCAGGTAAGTAACTTAATAAACTATCTACGTAATCCATAATCAATAACTTAAATGACATATCATAATGAATAATATGACGTCATATTGACGTCATTCAATTATGTTGTTCCCATTTCAATTCAACTTTATAAAGTTTGAATTGGGTCAGTCGATGTCTGTTATCAAAATCAAATTTTCATTGTGAGCTGACAAGCTTATTGCACGTTGATTTCATAATTATTATTCTGTATTAAATTATATTCCATAAGAAGCGGAAAAAAAAGATAATTTTAAACGAAGAGACTCAAAAATATTTTATTTAAAAACACATGAATACCACAAGATATTTTTTATTTCGTAATAAAAAACTTACTGCCAATATTTATCATCACTCACAAAGTATAAAAAATACTATTATCATATGTGACGGTCCACATACATTTTAAAAGGGATATCTAAATCGTTATCAATAAAAATCCTAAAGCTGATTATACCGTACTTATCTCAATGATCACACTGAATAGAATCACTTTCGTTTGGGGTCCTTTTTGTTGTCCATTCGTCCTTTAGCCCTCATTCAAAGCCACATGTTGGGTTCAAGCCAACTTATCTAACATAATATAAGTTATATTCTGCTCCCTACGGCCAAAACCTACAAACTACACCATTTACCTTGTAGAGATAGTTAATAGTTAGCCGCTTTGAAGTATGACATATAGTAATCCTAAAGTATATGCTGTTCAGAAATTGTATAATTATGCTGTTCAAAACACAAAAAATGTCTAGATGACAGGAAATCATAAAGAACTTATTATGCCTGCTGATGAATAAAAATAGATGTATGTTGTGTTTTGTCATTGGTGTTCTTTTCATATACTAGTATGATGTTGTTTAAATAATCCATCAGTGCACTGTAAAATGATTATGTGATTTGAATCACTTAACTTATCCAAAGAATCTATTTGTTACGTTGTAAATGTAATAATCTTTTGTCCTGGTTTTGTTCTGAATTATCTGTAATCTATGAACCGTATTTAGTCCAATAAAACTAAATTTATTGTGACAGTTACTGCTATCGAGTTTTATTTTCGCGATTTTCATATGTAAATGGTCCTGGTTGTATTCATTTTTTTCCATATTCTTGTAATCGTAATAGGATTAAATAAACAGACTATTAACAACTTCATAAGACCCTAATCATAATGCTGTAAACTAAATAATTAACGACATCGAACTTTACTAAAACCGCGTACGACTCCGTTTAATCGTAAAAACCTAAATTTAGTTTCTACTATCCGAAAGGGAAACTGGTTTTTCAAACACAAAGTAGTTTTTCAAAACTAATTTTAAATTCATCACTTGGGAATTTATTATGATATTCGTTTAGTTCATTTTATTAGTAATCGAAGATTGTGATACTAATATGCCGCTTATAATACTCGTAGCTGTTTTTCTCAAATAAGTTTCTTCTTAGTACAGCTTATACATATAGATTTGGCACCGTAACTTGTTTAAGGAGACAGAGACCTAGACATTGCAAATCAGCTGAAAGTTTCAGTAAGGATCTGTTTTATCCAAGAAGTAGGACATCCTTGGTAAGTCTTGGCTACGTGCCGAGTCAGTCATATTTGCCCCTTTGAGTCCTAGCCACAGAAATTATTCAACTACCTATATCTTTTTATTGCTCCGCCGAATAGTGTAGGAAAATAATTTCTTTATTTTCGTAAATAAATTTTATATCGTTGTAAGTGGAAAATATAATTGTTTATCGTTATTGTAAGCTTAATAATGTAGTTTATGTAATAGTAATCGCTGAGTACTGATATTCGGTACTACTGTACTGTATTTATGCCTGATGTAGCCATGTAGTTATCTCATTGAATGTTTTGTAAATTTTTGGTTTAGGTTTGTATTGGCAGTTAAAAAAATGTAAAAATGTTTTGGAAAAGAGGAAATATAGAGAAATCCGTCATAGGCAGAGTTTTCAGATTGTAAATGAAAAAGTCATAATTGAGGTGCGTAAATTGTTGATTTTAATTCTCATAATCGTAGGTAATTGAGACTACCCTTACATTATGAAACTATAAAGAAGTAGCTTGATTATGGAAGGCGTAACCCTGAAATGGTTCATAGTAATCCAATCGAGTTTAGGATCTTTAGTGTCTTCTAAACAAGTTGTGTTCGTTTCGCTATTTGAAGAAGATAGAACTTTAAGATAGCTGATGGAACTTGGTTTACAAACTAGTAAACCCATCGAGTGAAAGCTCATAATTATATTCAATTGGACTTAAGAAAACTATATTTTTGATTGTTTATAACTTTTAGTACATACCTATAGCATAGAAGCAGATTATTTTTACATATTTTTTTTTTTTGTTATAAATTATTTTGTATTCTACTGAAACAGAACAATAATTCGGGTTGCCCTCTTTACATCTCTTATGTTATAATATTTTACTCGTATAAGCAATTGTTTCCCATTCACACTTAGGTAGCTAAAATAACTAAGTAACTATTCCAAAACAACCATCTTTTAATGTAAAATGTTCAATTATTTACTCACACTACACAAAGGCTTTCGTCTATTTCTGATACTTAAACGAATACCGATCGAGTTTTGTTATTCTTGTTTCCGTTATAAATTTTCCTTAGTACCAGCCAACAATAAAAGTGAAATTGTTTTCCCGGTCTCAGCATTTGTCAGTTCCCAATTCGGAGAATAATGCGGCAAATGGACAAATGATTTCATTTTTATATCTTGTATTTTTTGCAAGACATGCGACATTTACACTTGTTATCGATAATTTATATAAGTTATCTAAGTAACCAGAGGTAAATCACAGTTTCTTTCCCCTTTTTTTCTCCTCCATATTAAAGCAGCATCTTTACGAAATGGGATTAGATTAAAAAAAATGTTTGACGTGCATAAGTGTACGTATACCTACATGAATAAATGATTTAGAATTTTCATAACAAGGAATGTATCTGTACCTATACGTGTATACATACAGTTAGAGGAAGCAACATACAAATTTTCTATGAAACCCAGTGTCGGCAAACTCACACAAATGTACACATTACATACCTACATGATAAAAAAAAATACAATTTACTTAAATTAAACCTAAACCTCGAAATACCTACCTCATAACAAATTAAATTACATAACCATGGGTTATGGTTCATTTTCTAAAGTTGATTGAATTATTGGTACGACGTTTTATATAAATATTTGCTATATTTGATAGTGCGCTCAAGCCGCCATGACAGAAACCGAATGAAATTTGCTTGAACATAAGTAGTGAACATGGTTCCTACTTGCAGCTTCAGTTAGTTTTTCAACATGCGCCTTCCTGTTAATTCTTTCTTCCGTGAGGTATATAGATACGTCTGTAGCAGAGTAGCGATAGCAATTGTCAAATGTGTGTAAATATTCATCAGTTAAGTCTGTACGCTACCCCAATCGAACTTTCTTCTTACTCATTATTATCATTTCTCACCTTGCCAACTTCCTATATCGTACTCCCTACATAACGTATCTCATAAGACCATCATATTGCATCCCACGAGAACGCATATCATTCCCATGAAATACCCCTACATAAACTGTAGGTACCTTAGCTTACCGAGAACCTTAGTACCCGAAAGCCCACTCATAATTTCTCTAAGAGGACAACAGATAATAGACCCCGAATAACTATTACTGTTCATGTGTGCGGCTTCAGATCCCAATCCTACTTTGTTTATTAGTAAGTCTATTGTTATTTATTCAATAGCTTTGTTTCCAGCCAATCAGAACAAAGAGCGAGTTGGCGTACTCCAGTAAGCCTATTATTACGTAACCGTGTAAAATTTAGATAAAAATCCTGTTACGATTCACATCGTATACCAAGAGTACTTGATACTTGTTTTGTTTGTAAATTACTTTTTTATACATATATACTAAAGGATCAGGCAGACGTTATTTTGAAACAAAATTTAACTCTTATTATAGAACACGATCTAGCATTTTACAATGCCGCCACCCCTTGCCGCCCATGGGCATAATTAAATATCGGGACTATATGAAAAACTGTTAGTCGGTTAGTAGGTCCTGTTGGTAAATATAAATAGTCTAGTTAGGTAATAATCATATGTATTATTGTTAAAAGGAAAACGATAATTCATTGTAACCGTTTGATACACACTCAGGACATACACTCACTCGTCATTTTACTATAGTTAATAAAGAATTATTTTTTATTAGATTCGTTGAAGGATAAATGATTTTGATTTGATTTTTTATTTTGAGGTTTTCTTCCTGCTTATTTATGTTTTCAAATGTATATAAAGGCAATCCACACTCGACCAAGGAACCTTTAAAAGCTCTTAAAATAATGACTAATTGTAAAACATTTTAGAAAACTCGTTATTATTGTATCTTAATTCATCAAAAGTAAAGTGCCTCAGGCACACAATACGGTCTTGTCGATTTAAATCGATTTCTTCCCGAAAATCTATCGGATTGATTTGAAACCACGTAAAAAGATGCATATTAATGAAGTAGAATTCCAGGTGCTCTTAGATATTGTAGGTGCTTTTGGAAATTTCGAGTGCTTATAGAAATTCCAGATGCTTTTATAAATACCAGGTGCTTTAAGAAATTCCAGCTGCTTGAAGGATTCGAGTCTCTCTGCCTCGCTCTTCAATAATGAAGTGACTTTCGTACTCCGCATTAGAACACGTACGATTATGTATTGTATCCTGACTTTATTTGGAATACAAATCACGCACGAACTTCGTACTTTGTCTGACGCTGAATTAATTAATTTCCCCGCTAACAGAGTTACCATACTCTACTTCACTATAAATGAGCTTTGTTTGACACTTCTTCATTAGTAGCCTGATTATTTACTATAATGCATTGTTATATGTATAATCTCAAAATGTCAAAAAATTATCCGTGGACTTTTTTTAGCTGTCAACCTCAATTATCTATTAACAGAACCTCAACTTTGACGACCCCGTAGCCTAGTTGGTAGTGACCCTGCCTGCGAAGCAAGGGGTCTCGGGTTCGATGCCCGGCTGGGACAGATATTTATGTGACAGATAAAATGTTAGTTCTCGGGTCGTGGGTGTTGGTGATGTGTCATTTGTGTTGTCCATGGTCCATGCCACCCGCGACACAGGAAATCCTAATGCGGAGGTATGAGTGTGTTAAGTTTAGCATTTACCTCAAATACCAATAAAATAATCTCAACGAGACTGGTATAATAGCTAATAATAATAATGACGATAACAATTAATGTATCTGAAACAATAATATATGAATTTTTGGTATTTATTATCTACTGTATTACGGTATCTGTGTCTTATAGTTTTCCAGTTATAATTGTTTGTTTTTTTCTGATTTTGAAACGATTTTTGCGCGCTATAGACAACTTGGATGTTTTTACTCTCAGCAATTAAGTTTTCTTACGTCAAACTGTTCTTAGTTAGTCGTTTGCATTGCAAGAAAGAAACGAAGAAAAAGTGTGCTGGAAATGAGAAAAGGCATTACTGAAATTCTCATAAACGCGATCGTCTCCAACTCGCTTTGGTGAATTACCTACGATATCATAAATTGATGCAGAGCCTAATATATGGCTCAACGAGCGTTAGCCCACTAGAGAAAACAAGATTTATTAGATCTGTTGCGTATATGGATGAAACATTTGCTTTGTATATAATGTCGAAAGGCCTCAAGTAGCTTTTACCTTAACTTATGTTTGGTTTAAATATAAAGTACTCATAAGTGTAGGGGATCTCGGATACAGCTAAAACTTTTAGTTTTAAAGAATAACGCAGTGCTAGTTTTGAACTTTAGGATAGTCCCTACAATATGTACATACATACATACATTAAGTACATTTTAGTCCGAAAATATAATAAGATCCTGAAGTTCCGTTTAAAGATAATTGACCTTGATGTCTGTCACTGTCAGACAGGGATACCTATCATACGAGACTATTATTTGACATGAGTTAAAGCCAAAATAAGACTAAAGAACGGAACCTCCTATAGTAATTCCAACAATCTTAATATAATAGTATTCAAAGGCATAAAACATTAACAACTTACGTAACAGTAATAAATAATCCCCCATTACGCAAACAGTCGTACGATCACCGAATAACTCTTAGGTCATAAGTTAATCATTCTCTAACGTAACTATTATATACTACTGTACGCCGGTCGGGCCGAATGATTTATGCAAGGGCGGAGATAGGTAACTCTACTAATTTAATGACAGGCGCTGCCGTCCCCGGGAACAAAGGCACCAATGACCCATAATTTAGGCCGGCGATTCACGAGCATCCGTATATGAGAGTTATCATCAGAATTGGCAGCATTCCACAACATTCCACATCATTCTTACTCCCAGAGTAAGCGTCAAACTATGGTTAAATTTTAACTTATACGTACTAATAATTAATGTGTATCTAGAAATTTTGTATGAAGCCTCACGGAAGTTTAAGATTCATATCTCATGTTTTACCGAGAAAATCCACATGAGTCACACTCAAGTTGATTGTTTTTGTGTAATTAATGGAATGGTTTCAAGCAATAAGTATTTCCTAAAATCAATATTTTTTTATGTGCCGTAAACGGTGAATAGTGAGACAAAGTCAAAACTCACACTAAGCCTTATGTATGTTTACACTTCGTAACCCTCTCAGTCGGCTTTTGTTCTAAAAATAACTTCCCTGCGGCATGGCGACAATCTTGAGTCTACTCAAGATTGTATTACATTACAATTTCAAACATTTTAAAGTAACATGAATCTTTGCTTCAACAGACAATTCAACTTTATCAGTAAAGATCGCGCCCCTGCTAATACGAAGATAAAAAATAGCAGATATAAAGCGGGAACGTATCGTAAATCAGTAGGAGAGGGAATTGAAACGTCGAGCGAGTGCGTAGATAGAAAATACGATAGACGAAATGTTACATTCCTTTTCACTCCTTCAAGAAAGAAGGCGTTCTTGTCTTGCCGGGAAATAAAATAATAATTATTTTAAATTACCTTATAAACATTGTTTACGGTTCAGACATAAATTGTGAGGTAAAAGTGTTACAAAACATATTTTTCTAGTAAAGCGCTCTACTGGCATGATTTTTTTTTGTGT
>LGAG01000636.1:213668-236292 GCA_001278395.1 Lerema accius | reverse complement strand
GGTCGGTAGGTACTTTAGATCTAGTAGAATACAGGTTATGTATTGAAAATTTGTACCAACTATTAATGAAGATAAAATGGCTTCTATTATGTTGACAATTGTCGATTTTACGAATTATAAATGTCAATTCGTTAGTTCTCCACAAGTATAAAAAACTAATCTATAGATATTTTTGCCGGTCAATCCATATAGGGTTTTTAAAGTTTCACAAATGGCAATGTGGATAAAGTATTGTTAGGAAATTAAAAACTTCTAAAGCTATTAAAAATCACTATAAAATTAGTTTAAATACAGCAAAAAAATCACAACGATTTAGACAAGATTTTCAGGGCAGTTACGATAGGGTAGTTACAAAAATTTCTAAGAACCATGAAAATAGGTGATTTTTTAGAAACTTCCAGATTCTTTCTGCTGGAAATCATTATTGCAGGCAGCAATTGGTTGCAGTAAGAAAAAGATTTCGAGAAACTTTCGATTGCTAAGTTAAGAGCCCATTGAAAGACGGATATACCGCCTTTGTTTTTTGTTCTAGCCAAAACCACAAAATATTAAAACAACGTCCTTTTAGCAGCCTTGATCTTGTGCTTGTTTGCTAGCCAAGAAAAACACTTATTCTCATCTTAGTAATGAATGCTTAATCCACTTCAGACATGACAAAAATAAAAAAAAATACATGCATATATGCAGTGCTACTTATTTCATTTGATGAATTTGAATTAGGAAGGTTTTATCATTGCAAAAAGCTATTGTGCTAAGAAAAGTTAAGCTGTTAGTTGCTAACACGTAATGGATAATTTGAATTTAATTTTTAATTTAATAGGCCTGCAATGTTAAAACCACAGAGAATCGGACAAAAAAAACAATTTATGTTCACTTGATCTTCTAAAGCTCCTATGGGGCTAATAAGGTAAGCCTGTATTCGAAATTACACTTGGCATACAACCTTAGTAGTAAAAACGGGTAAGCTCTAGCATTACTATCCTAAAAATATAGGGGACGTCGGTCATAAAACATACTATATAAACATAAGAAGTAAAAACTCGGTGCCTTTCGTCGCTATCATCTGATCGTATTAAAACATTCTGCCCCAGCTTACGAAGCGGATTACGGTGTCTATTTCAACCAGTTTCACATCCACATTATTATTATTTTTAAACTTAATAACCACTTTACACTATTGTACGAGTACTACAACCTACAATGGTGACTACAACCGTTTCGGTGAAGTGCAAACAATAATTAGAATATTCTACCAATTTTAGTATGTAATATAAGTAATAAATTTTCAGAGAAAAGTAAAATTACATCGCAAAAATTCAATATTGAGTATTAACTAAATATTATGGCGAATACAGCAGTCCAATATTGGCCATATTTTCTTTTACGTGAAAAGATTTGTCCGCCTTCGATTTTACTTGAATCATTCAAAGGAAGTCTCGTATGTAATCAGGTTTTCCGCTAAATTTAACCAGTTTTCTGAATGCTCGGTAACTTACGGCTTCATATAATATTTTTGGACAGAAATAACATCAATAGCTGAATACTATGTTCAATGTTCAGTTATTTCGATAATATCAGTAAAATAACACTAGTTTTTATACCGCTATAAATATGTAAGAACTTTGCTATTGTTCATGAATATAAAAATAACTAAAAGTTATGTCCATGTTTACCTCATTTTATAGGTTTAGAGGAGTGACGCTACGTATATAACATAATTTTTTTATTAAATTAGTATTGTATGATCGATATTACTCATCAATTTGGCTTATTTAATTATTCTTTGTGTTTAAATTAACTTTAAATTTTAAATTTTGTAGATTATGCACATTATCGGAATATTAAATGAAAAGAAATTTTGATTATTATCAGTTTCACTACGTCAGCATACTTTAGCCGTAACCACGTCAAAAATAAATATCCTGTGAACTCGTATTATTGTTAAATATGAAAAAAACTTCAGATGATTCATCCTTGGACGTGATAAACCAGTCGTCGATAGATTTATGTGTTAGCATTATCGGAAAACTTGTGTACTAGTGTGGTATACGAGGAAAAACATCGAGAAAAATTTTCACAACCTATCACAACCCTTGTTGTGTTATTTCCGTTGGGGAAAAGTTATTATTACCTAATATTTCATACTCGCAGATAGAATCGTTTGCTTTTATTGACAGTGCCTTTCACAACGCCATTGTTTTTCATATAGAACATAACATAAATATGCTACGTTTTTTATTTTAATTCGACAAACACTTTTCCAAAGTTTAGAGTTATTGGATATCCAGGCTAATGGATCAAATCTCTTCCAAGATTGATTTGAGAAGAAACAGAATGAAATTCATTTTTAAAACATAATATGTTTTGAATTACCAAGTTAATACTTATTTCCTTAATAAAAGCCTCATTCCACAAGTCAGACATATTAGCCCTACAGCGGCGATTACCTAAAAAATAATAAAGATTATTCAAATGAAAATATGTACCTTTTAAATTATGTATAAGCTGTGAACAATATTTGGTGATATAACTTTTTTAGATTACCACAGCTGTTATCTTAAATGCTTTCCCTATTGAAAATCTTCCAGTAAATTGAAAATTAAGTACAGTTCGCATAGCTGTGCAGTTAGATAAAACGGTTTATGACAATGCACTATTGTCGTGAACTATTTCACTTCGTTACAGTCCATGTTCAGGCGACAAAGCTCCGTACTGACAATAGCTAAGCGTACCGGTGACCGTTATAGCCGTATAATTTTATGTTCTAGTAAATCTGTCCTGGTAACTTTATGTTGAATGTTTTTATTTAACGACGGGTGCAAACGTCCGGCATTTGCATCAGGAATCAGATTCTGAATTCTATGAGCCTGGCGTAGACGTCCGAAATTTGTCAGATTTTGGATTAACATTGACAGTAGGGAAGACTGGGGTAGAAAATTCCAGGGGTAAATTGTGTCGATGCGAACATTTTCATAACAGAAAAAGACATCACTGGCTCTTTAGACCCCGCTCTCCTCAAATGAAAATTCAGAATCTGAAAATATCGGACATTTGCGCCCGCCCTAAGGTGCAATGAAAAAAGGCCTTGAAATTATCTCGTAGAGGCATAAGTTAACTCGTAGAGATTCGTTCTTAATTTTAACAGAATAAAATGACGTAAGAGTTTTGTAACTTTCAAAGTTTTGTAAGTGAGTGAATAGGTATTCTAAATGTAACAATAGCACTTGAAATAAAATAAAATCCACTAAAAATTCAAAATTTCATTAAAATCAGTAACCAACTTAGAGAGCTCTACGTGAACGGGATAATTAAAAGACACAAATGTTTGTTCCGAGTTCGTATTTTATTGATGATGATTGTATTGCCATCTTAAACAGGCACAACATTATTTATGGTAAAAATAAGTATCCTTAGCCTTAATTCATCGGAAAGTATAAGCAAGTTACCTCCTTAAGTCGGTCCAACAATGTTGTAACACGCTAGGAAAGGTATAGTTCAACTACGGAATTACAAAAAATCTGTTGAAGACCAATTTACTCTTCTAAGTAAAAGCACTCGTTGTTAAAGTTCGCCGTCAAGACGTCTTTGCCTACTTCGTTACTTAAGCCTTAATACTTCAGCGCCACTGTAGATGAGCCTTTTCACAATTTCAGCGATGTTTTTGCGCGTTGAATAACGAAATGTTTGGTAAAATGTCAAGTGGTCCGCCTAATTAGATCCACTTCAAGCTATCACATACAATCAGGCCAAATTGATTTATTTATTCAGAACAAAATGTAAAGACGCGATTGCTTCGACCCATAATTTGGCATTGATGATACTTTATTCAAGAAAATACGAATACACGTAGTAGGTAGGTATTTAATATAACTCACAATACCTTTAAAATCTCTCTATAGAAGCTGAAATTAAGTTTAATCACTTAACCTCAAAATCGATATACTTAAAGGGTCCGAATTTCAGAACCAATTTAAGAATAATGCATGCGTGTACTTGGGATTTGGCATACTAAAGTTTATGTGAAGAAAAAGTACACAAAGCTAAATTTTAATACATTTAATTTAGATAATAAATTGAAACTTACACAGGCTTAGATTTCTTCGTGATGATTTACTAGATATTCCCTAGATGGTGCTAAATATACATATTTCTTATCTAACATAATTACAATCTTATCTATCTTTATATAGATCCAAATAAGTTAAAGTAGCATTTCGACACCAGAACGCATCCCATAGCATACCTAATTAATGCCTATTTTATGACGCCGTATAACCCATATTCCAATATGGAAGGCTACATTGTTGATAAATGTTTTGCTATTCTGTAAGCTCCATTGTTCTCCCGTTGCCCTAAAGATGACTGGCATGAGGATGTTTTAGTAAGTCCGCCTTTTGTTCCTTTACTTAAGTAAGGGTCATAAATAAATGCGGAATAAGTTAGTTACAGTTAGTATTAAAACTTCACTGAATCAGCGTGAGTAGGCTTATAGAAACGAGGATAATGCCACAGATCGAAAGAAAGTTTAAGGGGTCAACAATAAGAAGCAAGCAACTGCAAAGTATTTTCACAATTGGTGCAGTCAACCCGAGGAACTTTTAAAACTTCAGTATAACTTCGAACGAGATGTCTAGCGAAGAACGTGGCCGCAATATCAGCATTATGGGTTATATGTATAGTAAACATACTTAAGCCAATTGTAATTAGGTTAGATACAATAAAGCAGAAATTGAAAGAAGAAATTATTTAAAATTCGGTTATATCGCGCGACTTTTTTGTAAAAAATTCTATGTAAAAAGTATCCTATGTCCTTTCCCAAGTTCAGTTCTATCATCATACCGAATTTCAGTTCAGTGGTTTAGGCGTGAAAGCTCAGCAGACAGACAGACAGAGAGAGTTACTTTCGCATTATTAGTAGGGATAGAAATTATTAAATTGTATTTACCTGATATTGTTGTGAATGTTGTGAACACGTCCCTTTTAATTTACAAATGACCTTGACCTATATCAATAATGAACTTAACAGATGACAATAACAGAAACGACGTATCCACGACTCGATAGCTAGTTATTGCGTGCACCCCGCGTAACTCTATCTATATGTATAAGCTAAGCAATTATACACGTTCTACGTTGAAGTCAATTAAAGTTATCTTAAACCTTTGTCGTCCTTCAATATTACCAATATTTTTAAACTTCACAATTTCGACATTTAGGAAAAAAAATTTGCTTAACTATTCTTAAAAACGAAGTATTTTAAGAATTAACGAGATGAACCAGAACTTTTTAACGAGACTTGTTAAAATATAAAAATTCACTCTTTCGAGGTCGAATCTAAAAATACCCGTATCGAATCTTTTTACAAATTAATTATCTCACCCGTTAAAGTAAAAACAAGGCATTAATGAAAAGAAATATTTTTTGTGTATTTATAAATGTCACACACCACTAAGTAAATCCAATCAATAAATAAATCAACCCTCGCTATACTTTGCTACAATTACAGTTTGTTATATCATAATAAATAACTCGGCTATCTCTAACGCTTTTTTATCGCTATATATAAAAAATAAGCTAGCAAAGCGTAGGTTCTTAATCTTGTCACGACTTTTAATAATTTTTAGTTCGAAAGTAAATTAGGGCGTGGGAATCATCGAGCGCCATTTGGAAGCGAGCCAAAACTCTCGCACAACACCAGATCCAGAGACAAATCTACTGAAAATCGAAACCCAAGCCGACCTAGCCGCCCTCCGAACTGCCTTCATAACTTAACGTAGTTTGCAGAACCGTTCCAACACACTCGAGACCCAGTGTAATTGGACCGAATCGCATTACGAAAAAGGATCCAATTACTCTTGCAATAAAATTGATCTTAATATGCCGTTTGTATGCTCAATTTAACTTTGCGCAGGTGGAGAACCTTCTTATATGGCCATTTAAGGTATCAATAGATTAAAAGTGACGTATTCGCTTACTGACTAATAGTCCCCTAACAAGGAATGGTAACACTGCAAGGTCGCTTACTATTCTCACTAAACATATAAAAACACTTTTCAAATTTAATGTAACTATTCGATTTCGTTTTCTAGACAAGATTAGGACTTTATAAGTAACAATTAAATGATATTTTAATAAAGTCAAAGTACATAATTTGAATGTCTTTTGAACACATAGTTACATAGTCGTATCAAGTATGTGAGCCACGTGGAGTAACAAGCCTCATTTCCTCGTATAGAAGTCAGCACGACCGATTTAAACCACCCTTTTGATGTAGAAGAAATTGTTCACTCGAAGTCAGCCACGTTGCAGTTCAAAAACTTTATTGAACGCTCCAGTAAATTCACTTCAAATCGCGCAGAAATGTATTCTACCGTGAGTTTTACCTTTATTCTCGAGGCTGTGGGAAACTCTTCGAATGTAAGTTAAATCCTATTCAGACGATGTTCGTTAATTCTAGACAAAATAAATGTGTATGCGAGGTAAAGGTTTTTATTTTCCTGTGGAATTATAATTTAAATTTAATTAGAAATTTCGACGTAGCTTAGGTTTCAAAAAATCTTATTTTCGTCTTCGATCATTTATAAAGGAACGAATAAGTAAACTCAAAGAAAGAACATGGAGTACTTTTATCAATGGTCGAAGTTTTTCGTGAAACCTTTACATTTGCAGATCATAGGAAACTTTATTTTAGGAATTTTGATTAAATTTGTAACAATTAGACTCTAGTCGACAGTCGAGTAGTCCGAAACAGTTCAAAATTTTATCATTACTTTCATTCCCAAATACTTCAAGGTAACAAAACTTCAAGTTCAATTTACATAAAAGTTGTAGGTAAGTTCTACAATCGTAATAGAATTTCGTTCTCTGTAATTCTTAAAATTATTTATCCTCGAATAAACTTATAAATAACCTGTCCCCGTTCTCCCTCGCTTTTACGTAATCTCCTTAGTAATTCTCAGTATTCGATTCACTAAAGGATGAGCTTCTTATAAACTCGGCGTCCTTGTATCCAAATCAACTGACCCGTAACTTTAGGTAATTTTGTTTTATTATTCGAAGAGTTACGTTGCTCCAAATTTTCGTTTTATTTTTAACTTTGGTAATCGAGTCTGGCAGTGATACCGTTTTTATCACAGACTCCTAAACAAGAAGTTTTTGGTAAATAAATAAATAAAAAACTAGTGATAAACTAGCAAACTCAAACCAAGCTCTTAAAAAGCAAAAGGTAGTTTTTGGAAAAAAAAAACAAAGATTAAAGTAAGTATACTTTGTGTAGAAAAGACTTTCATTTCCTAGCAGTTTCTATAAAGTTCTTAAGAATCACAGGTCTGCTAAACTCCTTGTAATACCTAATTGCTTATATTCGTAAAGACATGAATCTACTTCGTGAATTTAGTATCAGTATTCATAGCCATGGAACTGCTTGCGGTCTCTTCAAGGATAAGCCCCTTGAGCTATAGTCCATACCGACAAGCCTAGCGGCACAACTTCTCCGCGGAGGATTAGTTCGAAGTTCAAACCGCACTGGAAGTTGCCGCTACACGCTTCTCGAAACTTCTATTACGAGGCTATGAATATCTATAAACTATTCCGATAATATGTGTATAAGGTATACGTGTAATGTGCACAGTGGTAAGCTTGAAGCAAGATTGGGTAGTTACATTAAAAATATCATTAATATATGTCGAATATTACGAATCAAAATTGTTACTATTATACGATTGCTTCGCAATATGGCAATCTTAGAATTTTTTGCTCATACCAAAAAATCACGAAAGTTTCAGATTTTCTAGGTTTTGTGTCGTCATGTTGGACATGATGTATGAGCATTGAGTACGAATACGAAGTCTGACCATCAACAACCATCCAACTCACTACTCGCCCTTCATTTCTTACCGATACCGATCATTTATTATTAACGATCGACTTGATACAATCTTTACAAGTATGTGGGCGTGTTTGTGACTGTTGACAAATTAGTCAAGTACTTTGCCAATGAAGGTCACATTGACCTCGTCAATATCATAATCGTATATAATTTTTCTTCAAGTTGCTAACAATTATGATTTTAAAACAAACCACTTCAACTTATACTTACAAAACATAGCAATGTTTTCTATTCTAGGCTAGCTAGTAATGTCTAACGAACTAAAAACGGTTTGACGTAAACTTTAAAATTCCGAACATATCGGCCAAAATCGATATGGCAATATGCCATTCAGGCTTAACGTATAATACACCAGTTGCGGTACAATTCAGTATCGGATTAGTTATACCGAGAACTTTTCGTATAGAATATTCTCTGCCCCAGGCATTTCCAAACCTCCGATACGAGATCAGGAATACTGATACATTACAATGGCCTCCGATCGAACAAATAATAATATATGCAGGGTACGTTACGCTGCGACAGGATTGAGACAACGTTTTGTTTGAACAAATCCACTGAAATGTAAGTTTGTTTCTGTTTACAAGTACAAGCTTTTGTGATTAGCTAATGTTTAACAAAAATTACATCTGACTTAAATGTTTACAGTTATGTTCTTAGAGATGCGAGTGGAATTCCAAACAAGAGTTATTACTGAGTCACATAGGCTATATTTCATTACTTTTTAAAATTTAATTGAACTCGTGAGAAGACGAGGCAAATCGGTAATTTTAGGAATATTCGTTGTCAGTTCAATTTTACTATTCGAATAGATATTAGAGCAAATCGTGGAAGAAATCAGTAACTAAATTAGGAAAAGGATACTTGCGGATAAGTAAATAAGTGCTGGTATTATGTTCCGTAAGTTAAGTTCCAGCTTTACCTTCGTCCATCATGATGACCTTAATTGGATCCACAGATAACTCAATCGGAAAATAGGGCCGAGATAGTTTCAGAACAATGCTTAAATTGTAAGCCTAGCATCGTCTCATACATACCAAATAGTTTATTCATTTATGAAATAAAAAAATTAAATGAAAAATATGGAACAATAATTATTTGAAACTTGTAATTCCATCTGTAACCGTACTATTAGTCATTGTTACGTTGTAAGTACCTACTTACGTAATATTCTTACGTTACTGAATAATTATAGATGAAATTATTCCTAGGGGAAGATACTTTCCCTTACCTTTACGTCTCCACGTCTATACCTACCTGCCTTAAGCGACCTATCTTGAGCTGTGTATACCAGAGTGGAATGTTTAATGACGTAATCACAATTAAACCTGCTCATGAAGGATCCTCTACATGTAATCAGGGCTCTACTTCTCTACAGCCGTAGATAGCCGCGTTAATGTTGCATCCAGACATGCGGCAATTTACATGGGGAGTGTGAAATAATCTTCTATTTTTAATTAAGTAATTGGCCAAAGACATATTTGCTGGATATTACATAAGGATTAGGGATCTTTGAATGTATCAGATAGTGCTACTGAAGATGCTATTATGTGCAAGAATTACACAAAAATACATAATATAAGTATATCAAACATGTCACTACGTATTGGACAAGCCTTCCATACCGGGTTCAGTTACTATGTTAATAATAAAATTGATAATATAAACCTCACGCGAAGCCCTACGACCGAGTGTCCAGATTCTGTATAAAGAAGTGTCGTTTATATAACGTGCCCTTGTTTATTTTACTTCAGAAGGCTTATCCACGCTTCGTTCAATTACTTTGAATGCTTTGTGCGGGTTTTATGTTTATCTTCGTGTAGGTCAAGTGGGATGCAAACTTAAGGGAATTTCTCAGCGAACAAGTTTTTATCATTCTTTTTTACGTAACTGAGAAGGACAGCTCCAATTAAAACTTAAGAACCCCTCCGGGTATCGTTCTCAAACTTTTTGATCCTTTTAAAATTTCTCACTGAGGTAGCCTAACTACCCGAAACTAATTGGAAATGCTATGATGAAATTGATTGGAAAAGTTGGGAAAACATAAAAGTAAAGATAATATAATTATAGCTAATATCTTTATTTTAGCTTCAGAATCAAGCCCTGGCTGCAAAAGAGCAGAGTTCTTTCCATTCAAAAGAGTCCAAATTCTATTGAACCCTTCGAATTGATTCATATTAGAGATCTCATAATCACCTTCCGGTTTCATCATCATACCAGCTCAGTAACATCCATCGTCCGAATTATAGGTAACAAGTGATTATAGAAACTAAATCAAACCAAGCTTTAATAATAACTAAACAAGACAAGCAATCTTTCATAATATTTTTTAATTAAGCATTCAAGTAGAACAATCAACTAACTATACTTATCATAGTAAACCTTACAAACACGTTTATATAGAATCCTTTTAGCATATTTGATGGTCGTAATATGCTAATTTCTAGTCGAGAGTGCCCGTTACGTATAATCCGTCTTTGCCGTCACAGCTTTGAGGAAACTTCGATCGCTAAACCTCAGCGAACCTGCACATTTGAAACTCATAAACTTCAAAGAATGAAAACGATAGCAACAATTAAGCTGCAATTGATTTTGCTGCAGAGTATAATATAATTTAAAGAGCTATACAATACATTACTGAGCCGACCCGCGAAGATATACCTATATTCATATGATAAATTTAAAGCACGTGCAGCAAAATCTTTTTTTCCAACAATAATGATTACTGGGGAATTTCTACTTATTTATCACCAACGAAAATTTTAATAATTGTTCCACGAATTTACTTCAATGTAGGAGACAGAAGGAGAAGGAGAAATTGTTAGGCAGACTTGGTCATAATTGTCATGTTATCGACATATCTTTTTAGATGGACTATTTAATTTTTGAACAGTTATCTATACTCTATTCATTGTATTAGGGTATCCCGTGAGATCTAAGAAGTTATCACTTTGTAAAGAAGCATCGTATGGATACAAATTAATATGTAATTGTTGCTTGACTATACAAAAAGAATTATATAGTAAACAGCTACAGAATAAAGCGGCTAGATTAGGATGAAAGCCGTTAATCTGCGTCACAACAGAACCCTTTCACTAAAATATTAAT
This sequence comes from Lerema accius, assembly GCA_001278395.1. NCBI lineage: Eukaryota > Metazoa > Arthropoda > Insecta > Lepidoptera > Hesperiidae > Lerema > Lerema accius. The sequence goes on along the minus strand of LGAG01000636.1, from coordinate 225,296 downwards.
CATCGTCGGTTTGTTTCTTGCCATCTAAGACCTTTATACCTACTCGAAGGAAACTGGTTGTCAACGGACGTTCATTCTATTAATACTAAAGTATAAAATATACTTATATTTATTTATGAACCTAGATAGTGTTTTCTAAAGTCTAGTAACACCCACATGTATCAAAGGAAGATTCTCGTATATTCATAGACTCATATATTGCTATCAAATTGGGGAGCAGTGATATGATTCCTCTATCTTGACCTTTAACTGACTCAAAAGTATAATTTATATACCCATTTTCAAAAGGTACTTTTACATGAGCAGCTGAAATTGAACATATCAAATCATCGAAGATTTTTAACATAGAAGTTAATCTCAACGTTAATGCTCTAATTCCTCTCAGCGAACATTTATTATCTCGTCGTGATAAAACGTACTTGGTTTTATCCCGTTTTCATTCAGCGCTATTGTTCTGTACGACATGAACGAGTATATTAAAGGATGAACCATGTCTTCTCGTTGTAACAAAAATAAATCCAGTCCGTTATAGTGAGAATAAGGGTTTGTGCGAACACAATAATGTTATAGAATGTCGTTCGCAGCAAAATTGCCTCTAATAGCTTACACGTAAAGACATGACGCTCAAGAAAAGGAGGAATCTTTTACACAAAAGAAACCTTAAGTATTCGTAAACAATGCCAGCAAAATAAACAACAATGTAATGAGGTCGTCGCGTAGCACATTCTATAAGCCAATGCGATCAATATAATGCTAAATAATAACAATAATTAATGGGTAAGAAGATATTCTTTTAGAGATATATCACAAACGCCTGCATTTCTATCTTTTATGATCATAATATTACCGGTAATATTAGCGGCTGTACGTTAGCAGCCATTAATGAAACATGTTTCACAGTTGTTACGAAAGTAGTTATGTTTGCTATCCATTTGCTAAGGCCATTAAGAGTTAAAGTAGTTTGGTAACTTTTCGGTAATATCAAACACAGGCCATTAGCTGAGCGCGATCTTCATAAAGTGCACAGAACACTTGGAAACAAGTTCCGAAAACAAGTTAAGGCTGTAAAGCTGAAACCATCCAAGCTTCTCACAACTAATAAGGTCGATCCTAACTAAATTGCCTGTAGGCTATCTATACTGTATCAAAACGAATCAAAAACAGTCAGAAAGTCTACCGTACTAGAACGTTTTGTGAAAATTAACATTTTAAAGCACGTGTTGTAATACGAGACCAGAATTTTTCATGTTAATTTTCCTCACTGAAACAAGCTTAAAGCTAATTGTAAAATTGCTGTCATGCAAACCTGTTTCGGTGAAATCAACATGTCGATGACTTCTGTAAGGTTTAAAACTCATATTAAAGTTTTTTTAGTCATAATAAAATGGTCTTCAAATCTCATGTTATTTCATATTCGAAATGAACGAAAATAACGGAATCCCTTACACTCCAACATAAAATTTCTTTCGTGAATACAAGCCTGAATTCTATTTTAAGCTGCAATTCATTATAGTACTATACAATACGTAATACAAAAGAACAAATCTTTTAATACCTTAGCTTAGCGAAAAAAAACATTCATATCTTTCATAATTATTAATAAAATTGCATATCGATAATCCACCACGTACCAGCCCACGAGCAAAATACATTCGGTGAAATCCAATTAATCCCTTCAATTAAATAAAGCTGTGTTGGAGGTTCGAATGAAAGCCTCGCCCGAGAGTTCAATAATTGCAGAATGTAAAAGTTTGTGTTATACCGAAGCCTAAAGTAACATTAATACGGCAGAACAGTTTATCGATACAAATTCAAATGTACTTTCAAAAGTAATTTGGTATTTCTTTATTAACAGTGATAGCGTAGTTTGAACATTATTTATATCAATACAAGGAAACCGGGCGTTGTTCTGTAACATAAATAGTCTTTTATAATTTGGTTGATAATTTACTTTTCCATATCGAGTACTTCTAACTTTCAATTTTTATATTATTATTACCTTTAGTAAATGCTCATCATATCAGACAACTTTTGGCTTGGCTTGTCCCTAGAAATATCTCGACATTAGTACCACTTGCCGGGTCCAAATGTGGTAAGAAACCATACTCGCTCCCTTTAAAATATCTCACCATTTTTTTATTGAATTCAGTCTAGCCTTTTAGGAGGAGTTCAGTGACAAAGACACGTGTGGTGGGTTTTTATATTTTGAGATTTATCTTTTATAAAGCTGATTCGGTCGAGATTAGGAACTACTTTAAGATTTGATACTGATGGATTAAATTACGTCCTAAATAAAACCTAATACAAATTATTGGAAAATGTCAGATGGTGCTGAGTTATTTATAGACAGTGATTCAAATACGAAGTACAGAAAATTTAATTACAAGTACAGCTCATGTGGTAGCCGACGAGCCGTTGACAAAATTACATGAGAAAAGGTCAACTCTTGACATTAACATCTGGTTCACATACTCGTAGCGTAGGTATAATTTCATTTCGTCTTCGTGGACTTCAAAATAGCTTCCTAAAAGAGAATTATTAACTTGAAAGAAAGAAACTAATGTGTGATAATTAAAGGAATACTGGAAAATGAAATACATTTTAACTAGTAGATAATTAGATTTATAAAAGATGACAAGTGGTAATTAGTAAACGGAAATATAGTCGTAACGTTAATCCCTCAGGACCAGATATGTTTTTTAGATAAAACTGAATAATTAATGTAGATTATGAACTATCTGTGTGTTCAGTTTCTTTTAAATTCCATCGATGATTTTAAGTAATGGCTCAACTTTGTAACAATAGTAACAGTAGAATTATGATGAAAATGTAACCGCTATTTCTACTCTACCATATCACGCCTTTTTTTTAGCAAAATAAATTGTAGCAAAATAAAAAAAATCAAAAGTGGCATTTGCCACTTTTGAAATAGAACTGAACCGAAATAATAAAAAAACTAAAACAGTTCAAGATGTTATCTACAATCTACATAATGACATAGGTACGCGAAGGATTCAACGTTTTTAAGAATAATGCAGGCATGTGCGAGTTTGCGATTTGGCATACATAAATTTATGTGGAGAAGAAGTGCACAAGGCTAGAGCATTAAATGTGTTATGAAGTACTCTCCAGGCTGCACATGGTGAATGTAAGGGTATATCATCAACAGAACCCTAAAAAGTATTTGTGTGTAATCCTTCCGTGTTATGATCATCCGCTCAGCGACCGCGAAAGCGGCTTTTGCAATGTTATGTACTGTGTGTTTACGTAAAGAAGCCCTACGCTGTGATGACCGAGTCGATTCTAAGATAGTATTATGCCGGAAAACAAAAGACTAGAGGATACAGTCTACGGTCGAACCTCGACCGTAACTCTTTATATCACACTGTAGACTATAGATCCATTCTATATATCTAGCTGACAGATGTCAATGTCAACGTCAGCTGCCTGTCAACGAAGCCGAAGTGTGTGTGACACGTCAAATGCAGTTTTATAAATCAAATGTTTTCATATCAAAATTAAGCTTTTGCACTTCTACTCTATGTAAACTTTAGTTATGCTAAATCTCGAATTAATATAGGCCTCTTTTATTATTTAAACAAGGTATTATGATAAATCTTTTACGCATTAATAAAGAATATAATCGGCACTTGTTAAATACTTCTAAAACATTTAAAAATAGACTGCGTAGGAAGCCATAGTGTTGTATTTATAGGCTTATGGTGCGGTGAATTAAGTGCTTCATTACTTACGAGTACGCGTTTATACATGTCTATATATAGTTATATAACGTATCTTGCAATAAGCATAAGAATATTGCTTATGTGTGAGTTATAACACATGTTAACCGTGTTATACCTTACGCAATAGTAACTAACCGTCTACCAACGAGCAAATACATATTACATACAACTATTATATCGTAATATTACACGAATACAGTCGTTTTAAAATAAAAACAAAATAAAATGAATAGTGTATACGCTCCTTGTAACAATGGTAAACTAATTTGTGACTAATCTGCTTAATAATAAGGTTTAAATTGCTGCTGTGATTTCTAATGGAATTGTGTTTACTTTCAGGCGACACCGATGAACATGGTCTGCCCAAAGATAAGGACAAAGTGTGCGATACCAACCTCTACCTTTACCATGTAAGTATACTAATAATTTCTAACCATTAGGCTAACTACTAGCCGCGGGTCTACGGGCCCGTTCAAGTATTACCTAACGCAGTTTGGGGAAGGAGAGGTCTAGTAAAATTTTATGTTGCGCTACATAGGGGTGAGGGGGGGTTTGAACAACGCGTTACGTAGCATTGTTTTAATTAGTTCGAAAAAAATCTAGGGGAAAATTGTTCTGTGCTCATTTGTTCCGAAGTCTCAGTCTATGTATTTTTTCGTCTGTGTTATCATCACTGCCCGACTTGGGTTTCCTCTCATAGTGTAAGGGGTACAGGAGCAGATTTGATTCCCAGACGTCACACACATTAAATGTGTGTTTACTAAGAACTCTCAGGTGTGTACCTTCGGGTAGTCATAGACGCCGCCCTCTTGATTGAATCAAGAAAAAAATATTACAGACTAATTGAAAAACAATCTACTAACACATCCATAATAACCCATAGCGAATTTCATATCAATATTCATCATCATCTCGTACCATAACAGTCCCAATGCTGGACTCGGGTCTCCTCTCACAATGTGAGAGGTATAGGCCACCACGTTGTCCAAGTGCGGATTGGCAGACTATTCATACTATCAATATTCATACTTTGTACTTAATTCTCACAAAAACTACCATAAAATACACAATATAGAACATGACCCTATTTCATTGAAGAGTACAGCGGAGGCATTTGAATAGCAGCAATAAACTGTTTATAACGTGCATTTGCATGCATCTCGAATCGAAAGAAGATAATTTCAGAGCGAGACAGAAGAAAATGGCATCATATCTAAACTGAACGAAATGAACGTTGAATTTATAACATTTCTCCGCACTAGCTCTACTAGCACATTTTATTCAACTGCAATAGAAACATTTGTATAATAACAAACAATCATTATACTCGTATGCAACAATTGTATGGTTGTAGTATTTTTTATTTAGTTATAGGCGTGATTCATTTACAAGTTCTGATATAAGTGGTGGATGAATCAACCCCTTGTTTATTAATTTGTTATAGAACGGAGAAAGATTACAGTGATTTTGATTGTTTGCGATTTCCTTACCTGTTTAATTAAACGAATATACACACAAGTTTACACTTTAAACTTAGCAAAACCCATTAATTCCTACAAACGGAATACAGTTATGTTAAACGTTTAATTCGGAAAGTTAAGTATTTTTATATACTTCAGCACTGCCGCTACACGTCATGTAACAATGTTACATTTTATATTGTTGTTATCGTAAAACGTAGCCAGTGTCGTAAATCCCAGCTGTAGAATAACGACGAAACTTTCAGAGCTTTCCTCTACAATATTAAAAACAACCGTACATTATGGTGCAAATAAATTGTGTAAGCACAGCCACCGTTACTCAGCCTCGTCAACTTTTAATTGCTTTAGCAATCCCGTTTTAAATTCAGCATTCATTTACATACACGACTCATGCAAACCAATGCTTTTATTTCTCGTTTTGTTCTTAATGTCTATAGGAAATGGGTTTTATTGTTAGATGTGATTATAGAGCCTCTCATTTCTCTCCATGGAGGCTCTAGAGGAGAATTAGGGTTCATGAGATGCTTGCCCACTAAACCTTCACACTTATGTTGTTAACGTGCTCTATAAGTTGCAAAAGTGCTGGAAAATTTTTACTTTCATTGATTTACTGTAATTCACCCTATTATCAACCACAGCTGTCGAAGAAGGCTTTAAACCAGTTTAATACTTTAAGCTTTGCGTGATAAAAAAAATACATAGACAAATAGGCAGTTTGAAAAAAACCACTTTGAATTTTTTCAATTTATTTCGCTCCGACTAGCTTTAAAAATAATAATTTATGTTCATATAATAATAAATTTTCCATAAAAAAGATTTCATTCCCTCGTGTCCAATTTAGTTAAGTGAATACGTGCTAACAATACAACGATGACCCGTAGCAGCGTAGCCGCGTAGCATCGTAGCCCTCGTGTTATCGTAGCTGTCTCGTAGCACAGTCAAGTTCGTTACGGAAAGGCTTCTACACTAACAATTTGATTCATTTCATATATTTTTTCAAACAATCTTTTAAAATAAGCGACTTTTCATCTTTTATGCACATAACCTTGGTGCAATTGCAATGTTATATTTTTGTCGTTGTTATTAAAAATCTTAAATTTATTTTCATTTTAATAGCAGTGTAATTACTTAAAAATAATTACTCAAGTAATTAAATGAAAAACCAATTTTACCAGATTTTGTCAAGACATAGTAGACTCCGTCACAGCCATTACAATGTAAAGGAAATTGAAGATTCCGAGAGCCGGAGGGCTCGTCAGCTTTAAATAAGAAATAAATCTCGTGAAAATAAAGGTATATTTAAGCTAAATAGAGTCCCGCACTAGCGGAGGAGGGTAAGTGTAATCCGCAGACCTATCTCCTATATAATTCACGGTACATTTACGGTTACGCGACCGAGGAGCGTACTGTCTACATGAATGAAATATAGACACAGCAATGGGAAAACCAAGTTCAAATTATTTTGGATTATTGTACATCCTTAAAACGACTAAAAACGTAAAGGCGTTTTAGTATTTATGACTCTTTGTATTTACAATTTAATTTCCAATCCCTAACGAGACTCCATTTTGTATCCTTGGTTACATTTTTTGTAATTTGGCTGAATAAATATTCTTTAGATAAAACTCGAATTTGGTGTATTGCCAAAACACAAGCCCGGCAAACGTCGAAACAACAAAACAAAAAGCCATTGAAGCGTAACAATACCTTCGAATTGGGCTAAGTATACAGGCAAGCTTTAAAAGATTCACGATAATGACCCCAGAAATAGTGAAATTTTATAATTCAACTCATTATATCGAAATATGTTTAAAATATTCCTTAAACACTATTTCCAACTTTATAACACAATTTTAAATTCTATTATAAAATAATTATTTGAATGTTATTTGAATATTCTTAAACTCTTTGTTTTCAAAACTAGACCAAAGCTCAAGCTTTTTCAATGAAATTGATGAAAATATTTGCGAAGAAAAAAGTTGAATATCGTCCAACATAATGATAGGTCAAAATCATAGTTAAATATGTTGTAACTTTTGTTACAGCATAATACGGTATGCATAAATTCCTGCAAGTTAATATTTTCGTAGGAATATAAAAAAAGAGAATGAACTACGTTCTTTGCATATTTCATTATGTTCACGTGCGTCAGTTGTTTCACATGCGAGATAGAATATCATGTTACGTCAGGAACTTTGGAAAGTAGCATATCTAAATAAATTAGTAGATTCTTTCAAAAAAGAATAAAGTAACTTTAAACGGAATTCAGTCTGGTTATTCATGTGTTCATTGTAATGTAAATAAGTGTTTAAAAAAATTAAAATTAAAAAATGGAATAAGTTAACTTCACAAAAGATAACTGGAAAATACGAAACTATATTGTCACCGCCCGTACTTTCAGAGCTACGCTTGGACAAACTGTCATACAAACATACATTATATACCTACATACGAGTACATACATCTATGAAATTATCTATATTTGTCTAGAAAGCCCTTTTCGCTATTTCGCAGTTTCAATAATATTACATACATACATGTCGAATAGATAACCTCCTTTTTTGAAGTCGGTTAATCAATAATAATTATAAATCGGGAAAATTTTGGTGGAGGAATATACTCGTAAATTATTTAACCTGATAGATTTGTTGACTTACATTTAAAAAGCGAGGCAGATATTGGGCCAGCCTTGATCGATTGTCTGCGCTGAGCACTCTCACGGCGGGGCCGCTCTCGCCGAAGGCCGATCCAAGTGCCTCATCAATACCAAAAGGAATGAGATGATGCTGCTTTAAAACACTTTAAGAAGGTCAAAATACTTAAGTAACAGAGTTCATTGATTTACGTACGTACCAAGGAAGTACCTTTTTGTGAGACTGTTGAAGGGAGCAGGATAAATCTCAACGATGAAACTTGGATGTAGAATTATAAAATGTTGTTAAAGGATTCCTTTCGTAGGCTAGAAATTGTTTTTGTCAATAAACTACTACGTGGTAGCTACGTGATGTACACAAAATTATTAATTTTGCTATTAATTAATATCTTGTATTTATAGATACAAGACCGAAATTAAATTTCTCGATCATTTTATTCACAGATTCAATCCCGTCTCAAATATTTCCGACACATGGAATCCCACTGTGGGGTCCTATATTGTTATAATTCTAGATGCAAAATTCATAGATAACTAAAGGGCTCTCAATATTATTACCGTAAAAAAAAATTAGGAATATTATCCCTAGCAAGTACCCACTAAAGTAATATTACATTTGTAGATGAAAACCCGCCTCGTATTCTGGTGCCCTCTGCCCACGAATACTTCCTTTTACTGGACCACAGAGATTTGTTTTGTGTTAAAGCGTTCTACTTTCAAATGTGAAAATTATACTTTGTAGAGTATAGTCTCTTGACCCAAAAGATATTTGACCTACTCGTAGCTTCGTCGCCATATAAAAAACACAAAACAGAGTACAATTCATGTATGAATTTAATTAAACATTTTTCACTGTTAGTTATATTATTATTTTTGTACACGAAATAAAATTACAAAACAATTATAATTTAATAGTCTAATCGTAAAAAATAATTAGATAACTTTAAAGAAAGAGTGTAAAGGAAAGGGAAAAGGAAAGGGGAAAGTAAAATTTTAGCTCATTTTCTAGTAGCAATAGAAAGTAAAAGTTACATTTATTTCTTAAAACAACTATTTTATACAAATGAAAACGAATAGAAAAAGCAACAGTAATAAAGCTGATTGCGGTTGATTCCTTTTCATTGCAGACTAAGATTTATGGACGTGCATTAGCCGTTCCAAATTGTTTTTTCCCTTGTCCCAATTTATATCACTTAAGGACCCCACAGAGTAAAACAATAAATTACCTCAGAGTAAATTAACTGATTCTAAACTTAGTTATTCACTTAATACGACAGAGATATTTGCTGGAGTGTAAAAATGGTTTAAAAACGTTGTAAACTATGTAAGACAGAACTTGGCATCTACTTTCAGTAGTTGAAATTATGTATTTATCTACAAGTTTGTACATCATAATTAGGTAATTTATGTAACGGAAAACTATTTTAGACGAATAATAAAAGGTTGTATGACGTATGACAGAACTTCCCAACAAATATTTTTAATACTTACAAAAGGAAGTTGCTCTCTTTGTGTCACAGTAACGCAGCATTTATTCCAAACATTCCATATAACGTGTGAAGTAGAATATGAGACAATGATATCTTTTCGCAACGAGAATATATTGAAACGTCAGGGAAATTTTCACAGATACCTGTACATATTGAAATTGAATTGAAAGCTCATCTTGGCGGTTTCTCCAATATCCTACACTCGTGAATTTCAGATCACTTTAGATTGTCGCAAGCAGACTTGAGCTGTCAATGGTTCCAACCAGTTACCCACTGTATATGGCGCGTGAATAAAATACGATCGCTTTTCAGACGAACGTTTGGCGCATCTCGGCTTATCCCAGTTTACATTGAAAAGAAAACTCGACACACCTTCGTCTATTGTAGAATGAAATTACGTCTTCATACGAGTATGATATACATATACGAGTATGATATACATACATATTACATATAGAGAGCCACATAAATCGTTAACACTGTTAAAGCCTTAACGTAAGCGATAACGAAAACATTTACTTACGAAAAATAAATGTCATTATAATCATAAAATTTAACTATATTTGCTGAATATCGTATGACACTAGATTTTATTATGACTGACAACGTTTAAATATTTGTGTAAGTAAAGATACAAGAAATATTTACATACAATTTTGGCAACATAAATCTGCTTTTCAACTAAATATGTATTCATTTCACATATTTTGATTTAACACTCAATTTATCTTTGAAATTGCATCGAGAAATTCATGCTCGTCGCTTACTAAGCGCTTTATTCAGTGAAGCTTGCAGGTGCATTTGCGAAAATTTGAATCGTTTAGATTGTGACCTGTGAAATCGATGTTTGTAAATAGATATTTAAAGAGCAAATAAATCATCATTTGAAAGTGCTTTTAAACTTTTATTTTTCATGGATACTTAACCTAACAAAATACCTACTTAACGTCGCAAATAAATATTCATTCATTCATTCATAATAGTTTCTTTATCCCGTAGACCGGTCTATGACCCTGGCTCTAATATGGTTCTATGTTGAATGCTCGACTCAGGCAGGCATTATGATACAAATAAATTCCTTCCTTTCTTGACCAGCAACAATAGTTGTTCCTTGGGTGTGACAGACTTGGATGACCAACGGTAACAACTTGTTCTTTCATTTACAATCCTACTTCCTACTAATATTATAAATGTGAAAGTTTGTAAAGATGTTTGGATATTTGGATGTTTGGATGTTTGTCCCTCCTTCACGGTCTAACCGTTGAACGGATTAAGCTGAAACTTGGTACACAGATAGGTTGCATCCAGGAATAGGACATAGGATACATTTTATCCCGATTATAGGTTCCCTTGGGACGAAATCAATATTTTGTTTATCGACTTTTCCGCGGGCGGAGCCGCGGGCATCGTCTAGTATTATTATATACGAATAAAATTCTCTTTAGTCTAAATCTTAAAACTCATCCCGTAATACACCCACGGGCTGTATAACTTGAGTATAAAAAAGATATTATTTCGTTGTACTTGCTACAATTATAGACTAATTTCCAATTATATTTCAGATGAATTTCAAATATTTTAAGAGTATATATGAATAAAGCGTCCGTCCTTTATGAGGTATTTTATACCTACAATATATTAATAAAACGACCAAAAATCTCTGTCGTAATTTAAATTTTACTGTGTAATAAATTACTCCACAAGAATTTTACCGAGACGCCTACTGCCTCGCAGCTGTGTAATATTATACATTTTAATATTGCTGCTGAAACGTTTAAAGCTTTAAAGGCGTACTAAATATTAATCCTCACTGTTTTAGTATTTAATATCACAGTATTACAATATCCACCTAATACTACAGATGGAATATAAACAAATCAAATCTTGAATTATTAAACGGCACAGCGGGTGAATTTATTAGACTTATACCCGACTATGCCAGGATGAGGGTATAGTTTATCGAGTGTGTTTATGTATGTATGCCAACTTTTTTTGCAAGATCTACTGAACTTTTTAGAATTTATTTTTAGTTTCTTAAAACCGTTCCACAATGAAGTTTAAATTATTTTCTAATCAATGGTTTACAAACAACAGTTACAAACAGTTTATTTTTAATTTTAACCGTCTTTAACCTAAACTCATTTACCCGTTACTATGAAACTATTACATTATATCAACGGCTTGTACCCTTTAAATATTATTTAAAACATGTATAATACACTTGTCTATCTATAACATGAGTATGCTCGCGCAAATAAAGA
>LGAG01000636.1:179823-213485 GCA_001278395.1 Lerema accius | reverse complement strand
TCCCTGTACATCATTTGTTTACTTGACTACTATATTCTACTACACAGTTACTTCCCTTTGACGTCACTGCCCTTCGGTTTGGTAATTAAATTAATTTCGTTTGTAGAATGCGTCAGTCAATATGTGTGTACTAAATCAATTTCTTCATCACCAACATTAAACAAACGGTCGGAACTGTTGAAGATTACTCCTGTAAAGGCTAAGTCTGTTGCAAAATGAAATGGTTTTAAGCAATATGAAAAATATCAGATAAATTGCAGCACTGCTTGTTAGATATCTTTATTTGTAAGTAAATGAAAGTAACTAAAGAATACTCCGCCACATAGCTCTAGTACGCGAATGAGATGTTATTACTCCGCCCGAAGGCTCCGACATGTCTTAAATAAATGCTTACAAATTGGATAGTTCTACACTAATATTTTCTGCATAGCAACTAGATGGATATACAAACTAATAAAAATAATTACACATTACTTACGTACACAACACAAAAATCTTTATATGTGTTTATCGTTATTTGAAAGGCTAATTTCGACCCTTTTTCTAACCACTACTATACGTTACTACAATAAAAATAAAATAGAAATTCTTTAAAATATTTCTGAGTGTTTTTGTTAATGAAGCTAAAAGTAATACTCTCGAGAAGCGACCGCCACAATGCGGTATTTGTGACGTCAACCGCTTTTATTTAACAACACTTTTGAAATCTACGTGTGCAGAATGAAACAGCTCGTATAAAACTTTTATGTTTCCAACTAAGTTATACCTATGTTACCTATATAAAAAGCTCATAGCTCAACGTCAACGACTGAGTAAAATAACTTCAGTTGCTTTTTTCGGAAGCTTTGATTGGTTTAAAAGAGAAAAGAGAGAAATAATGCTCCAGTTTCAGAGACAACGCTTCTTCTTCCTCATTGTTATCGATAGGAAACAAATATAACAAATTAACAAATCGCGATAGAACAGTGAGAATATGTATGTAGGTATAACGATTCAGTAGTTCAGATGACGCATTAATGTAACTCATTTTTTGTTAGTTAATTAGTCAATATGAATTTTTTAGCTTCGTCCGTGTGACATAAAAACAGTTTCCACACTTAAAAAAGTGTCCACACTTTTGATCACTGTCCCCTATTAATTTGCAATGCCATAATTAAAACCCTCACATTAAATTAAAGTTCCATTATTATTACCATCAAAGGGTAGGAGCTGTGTTCTCCGGTAAAAAGATTCTCTTAGCAGATTTCATCTCGATTACTTAGCAGAAACCAACTTACAAAAATGGTGAAAATTTATTCGGGTTACGTGATCCCGCTCTCGGTTGAAGCCATCAACGCACTTTACTAACTTTTGAAGTAATAGAAAAGGTACTATATTAGCATTTCTTTTAGCAAAGCGTGTTTATAAGCTACTCTCGTTTTTAAGGATATTCTAAAATATATAACTATGAAATGTAAAACGGTAACTGGGCTATATTGTTGGATAAATTTAGTAAAGGTAGCCTTTGTTGTCGATATAAAGTCAAATGCATTTTTTTGGAATATTTTTTAACATCAGAAACACCGGGATAACCGTTAATAATTTTTGGCAAGTAGGTACCTTACTTGTAACTTACTTGCTTACTTCTAAGTTTAAGAAGTGATATCTAGATGAAATAAAAAAAATGTTATATAATATGAAATATAATAAAAATAAGCGAAGTTGTTTGTCCTGGTTTTAACTGCCGTCACAAGTTTAACTAACTTCATTACGAAGAGAGAGCCGTAGCCTGCACGGTAATGGGTCGAACTACCAAGCTTAATAACATTATTTTTTATGTACCCTTTTAAATAAGAGCTTCGTGCCTTTTATCGGTTACAGTATGTATATCACTATGTAATTATAATTACCCTACTTCGTTTTAAAAAAGCTTTTTAATAATAATTTGTTAACACATTTTTTTAATTGACCTACAAGCAGGCAATATTTACTCTACCAGGCAATATCTACTACTATTTGCCAAATCGAACTGCCTATGATATCTCTGTTTCAACTTTTCCCGTCTCTATTCTGTCTCTATTCCCTTCCTTTAGTAGTCTGGGATGAAAGCGGCAACAATATCCAACATGAAACATTTATGAACTTACATAATACTTATTTTTCGTGTTACAGGAGGAAATCGAGGATCGTCCACGAGCGGCGACATTCCTCAGCTCGCTGGCCGACTACTCGAACACCATTCCCACCGCGTCCACGGCAGACCCGGACACGCCCAAACCCGCGCCGCCTGCGCGTATGGGCACCCTCATCGGCGTTTATCTCCCCTGTATCCAGAACATCTTTGGTGTCATCCTCTTTATCCGTCTCACGTGGGTGGTCGGCACGGCGGGCGCTATACAGGGCTTTTTGATTGTACTGACGTGTTGTTGTACGGTGAGTGAAGTTTTATTTCTACTTTAAACTGGTTCTTAATTGCACGGCATGATATGGACAACGACATCGTCAGGGGTGTATTTGTGTGAAAACGTCGTTCACCACAATGTAATCGAATGAGACATCATGTAGTATGCACACGAATATGCGCCCCCTCTTGTTGTTATCGTTGTCGTATCGTTCAAAAGAAGAACGCCTTAACATTTATGTATGTTACATACATGTTCGAAAAGTAACATGCCAAAAAGTTGGCGTAAATACACGCACAACACTCCTGAATATTATATAGCAACGCGATTATTATTCTTATGTTTTGGCGTAAGCATAAAGTTATCTTAAATTCAGCGAAAAACATTTTGACATTTTATATCATGTAGTTTGTGTATGCTTTATGTAATAATGTCTTACCCCCAGACGATGCTTACGGCGATATCAATGTCTGCGATTGCGACGAACGGAGTGGTACCGGCTGGGGGGTCTTACTTCATGATCGGTCGTTCCCTTGGACCTGAGTGCGGCGGAGCTGTGGGCATGCTCTTCTACACTGGAACCACGCTCGCGGCAGCTATGTACATTGTCGGCGCCGTAGAAATCGTCTTGGTAATTATACTTTCCGTGTTCCTTACTCTAGTGCAAAGGGAAAATAAAGCATGGATACAATAGCAGGAAGCGATGGAAATTAAAGCAATGGAAAAAGTAACTGTAGATTAAGTGGAGGAATGGTGCAAGCTTTAAACTGCCACATACCTACCTTCTTAAAATTAATCATAAAAAGACATAATTATTTTTGTAGTTAATAAAGTACCTTAATACGTGTCTTAATTATTTACAGACTTATATGGCTCCATGGATGTCAATTTTCGGCGATTTTACAAAAGATCCCGAAGCAATGTATAACAATTTCCGAGTTTACGGCACCGGCTTGCTTCTGATAATGGGAATGGTCGTGTTCGTGGGCGTAAAGTTTGTAAACAAGTTTGCGACAATCGCCTTGGCTTGCGTGATTCTCTCCATCTCTGCGGTCTACGCTGGAATCTTTGTCAACTTTAACGGGAACGACAAACTTCAGTAAGAACAAACTACATTCAAAGTTTCTTATTCTATAAATAAGTGAGAAATCTATAAAATGCTTCTGGTTCTATAAATATTTTACTCTGATACTAAAACTAGGTTGGTAACTTTACTGCTTTTTTGGCTATAGGATTTTATATGATTGAATTGTTTCAGGATGTGCGTACTCGGAAAACGTCTGTTAAAAGACATTAATATCAAAAACTGCTCAAAAGAAGTTGGAGGTGAATTATACAAAGTATTTTGTCCTAATAACACTTGTGATCCATACTATACTATGCACAATATATCAATCGTTCAGGGTATCAAGGTAACTATATCATTTCGTGATATCGTAACACAAAAGATCTTTATTTTACATAATTACTGTAAAATTACTTATTCTCCAAACAGGGCTTGGCTAGCGGAGTCTTCTTTGATAACTTGCAAGATTCATTTTTGCAACTTGGACAATATATTGCGTACGGTAAAGAACCGGATGACATCGAACAAATGGAGAGGCCTACTTACAACCAAATATATGCTGATCTTACAACTACCTTTACTATTTTGATTGGAATATTTTTCCCATCAGTAACAGGTTAAACAATAAATAAACATTTCACTTTGATTCGAAATTTGTTTATTTGCCTTATTTATCTTTCATCTTGTTTAAACAGGTATCATGGCTGGGTCAAATCGCTCCGGTGACTTAGCTGATGCTCAAAAAAGCATACCTATTGGAACTATTGGCGCTATCTTGACGACTTCAACGGTTTACCTTTCTTGTGTCCTTCTTTTCGCCGGAACTGTAGACAACTTACTATTGCGGGATAAGTAAGCCTAATCTTATTCATTTTTTTGATCCATATGTGTCTTTATGTTTATATCCTTGTACATATCCAGTATTACTTGTAGCCTCTTCTCGACCAGCTATTCCTTTTCCTTTACCTTGTTTGTCAAACCGCTCTTTGTGTGAACCTGTATACTTGGATGTGTCTGTCATTCTATTAACAACTTGTGATTTTTCTGGCTTCGTCGCTTGAGAAGTACCAGGAACCTTACATGTAGTTAATTTTTCTTTAATTTCATTACAATCAAATTTATTTTCTTTGGCTAATGCTTCAATAAATTGAAGAAATGTTTTGAAATCAATTGTTTTAGATTTAAATTTTTGAAACAAAATTGCTGTGTCCGTAGTAGAGAGCTTCTTACCATCCAATATTTTAGCCTCTTTAAGCCATTTGTCAATATTTGTGAGAGTTATTTGCTTGCCATCACTACTTGTATTTCCAAACTTAGAATATTGTGTGAATATTTCTTTCATGACTATTTCTTTATTCAATTTGTCTGCCATTATTATTTTTTATGTTTTGTTAGGATATTGGTTCAAATTATAAAAATGTATTACAGTACCATAGCCATCTAGTTTTTTGACGCAGATTTTTTTTTCAGATTTGGTCAATCTATAGGTGGGAAACTTGTCGTAGCAAATATGGCATGGCCGAATCAATGGGTCATTCTCGTTGGATCGTTTCTGTCTACCTTAGGAGCTGGACTCCAATCATTAACTGGAGCTCCTCGTCTACTGCAAGCTATAGCTAAAGATGAAATTATACCGTTCCTTGCACCTTTTGCAGTATCATCGAGTAGAGGTGAACCAACTAGGTAAACAAAACTTTTTCCCAGTATTTTTAATAATGCAAGATAATAATTAAATGCTTGACAAATCTATTAAATTACCTCTTTTGTTATTCAGGGCCCTGCTTTTAACAATGGTAATTTGCCAGTGCGGTATCCTACTAGGCAACGTAGATATTCTTGCACCTCTTCTCTCCATGTTCTTCCTCATGTGTTACGGTTTCGTCAACCTGGCGTGTGCTCTGCAAACTCTACTTAAGACTCCCAATTGGCGTCCAAGGTTCAAATATTACCACTGGTAAGATAATTTTTATTCACATAAGTAACATAAAATAGAAGCGAATATATGTTATATTAAAATTGACTTATTTCAGGTCCCTGTCTCTTGCTGGTCTGACACTGTGTATCTCCATCATGTTTATGACATCCTGGTTCTATGCATTAATTGCGATGGGGATGGCCGGTTTAATATACAAATATATAGAATATCGCGGGTAAGTGCTACAGCTTAATCGTGTTTATGCAATAATTATGAATGATCACAAACTTACAAAATACTGTTTTCAGCGCTGAAAAAGAATGGGGTGATGGTCTTCGAGGTTTGGCTCTATCAGCTGCTCGTTATTCGTTGTTAAGACTGGAAGAAGGACCACCACATACCAAAAATTGGCGTCCTCAAGTACTAGTACTAGCTAAATTGAACGAAGACCTCAATCCAAAATATCGGAAAATGCTTGCTTTTGCCAATCAGCTTAAAGCCGGTTAGTAATTTGTTGTATTTTAAGTTGGTTATTTAACTATTGAATCGTGAATAAAATTAAATACGTGTTGATGTTTTTAATTAATTATTGAATAATGAAACATGTTTAATATTTGTCGTTAATTTAAGGTTTTGGTATTTGTTGAATATTAAAGTATAATTTCGCCTTAGCTTCAGTGGCGCATATTTATTTTTCAATGTAGCAATAATAAACAATGTTTTCAGGGATATAAAATAAAAATGCTTGCCTTGTTCGCTCACAATAAAAGATAACGAAGTCTAAACGAATTCAATAAATTTGAATATTTACGCAATCTCATTTATATTCCAGGAAAGGGTTTGACTGTGTGTGTATCAGTTCTCGGTGGAGACTTTACCAGGCGCGCTTCTGAAGCTACAACGGCTAGACAAACCCTTCGGAAATGTATGGATGAGGAAAAAGTTAAAGGATTTGTCGATGTTCTTGTATCTCACAGCATTGCTGATGGCCTGAGTCATTTGTAAGTGACTATCTTCATAAGTTAAAAAGAAGTTCTACATTATAATGAACTACTACTGCCAGTAAATGTATTTACTTTAACAAGTGACCAAATACTTGATAATTATCTTTACAATATATTTTTCAGTGTCCAAACAACGGGACTTGGTGGTTTAAAGCCTAATACCGTAATAGTAGGATGGCCTTATGGATGGCGTCAGTCAGAAGAAGATCGTACTTGGCATGTCTTTCTACACACTGTACGTGCTGTAACCGCGGCAAGGATGGCTATGCTTGTTCCTAAGGGCATCAATTTCTTCCCTGATTCTACTGAAAAAGTAAGTCAAGACTTAACAGCAGATGAATTATTATTTGTGAAGATACGAAAACTGCAATACATTTTCATAACTTTTCTAGGTGTCTGGCAACATCGATGTTTGGTGGATCGTACATGATGGAGGTATGCTTATGTTGCTGCCTTTCCTGCTGAAGCAACACCGCACCTGGAAGAACTGCAAGATGCGTATCTTCACGGTTGCTCAGATGGAAGACAACTCTATTCAGATGAAAAAGGACCTCAAGATGTTCCTCTACCAACTTCGTCTTGAAGCAGAAGTTGAAGTTGTCGAAATGGTAAATTTATTTTCAATAAAATAATATAGGCAGTTGTTTAGATTGTAGAATTGCCATAAATTTATGGGAATTTAAACAATATTTTCAGACTGACAGCGATATATCTGCCTACACCTACGAACGTACCCTGATGATGGAACAACGCAACCAAATGCTTCGAGAACTAAGACTTAATAAGAAGGAAACAATGGGAATGGTAAGTTCACAATATGATCTTCTATTCAAGATCTGTATGCAAAACTAATCAAACGATTATAATAATTGCAACTAATGTGATGTAGAAGTATTGTTACTATCATGATCACTTAAACATCACATTTGCAATTGCTATTGTACCTGTATTTTGCTACCGCATTTGTATTTTGTACAAAATAAACGTATCTTGTCGTCTGAATCTTTGTCCTATTGTAACTACTAATGTGCCATTTGTCTATCGCTGCCAACACAGATGCAAAATTTGGTGGATTATCGTGAACAAAACGCAGAGGAGAAATTACCTTTGGTAAAATGGATACATTTACCCTCGATAAAGTCCACTTTGTATATGCATTTTAGCTGGAATTGTTTTCTTATATAATTTTTATTAGTTCTTGCATTTTGAAATCATAGTCATTCTATTCTTATTAACTAAATCAGTGTGTAAATGGCATTTCTTTTTTGTAATGCTTTTGTCAGATTACTCTTAGACTGTTTAGTCATCTTCTATATTTTTTCTGTAACTTCAAAACTTGGCACTCAACCCTTCACCATCATTCATTCCACTGCGAAAACATTTAGTTAATAATTAGCTGTTCTTCTAAAACATGGTTGGCTTTTGATGTTAAAAAGAGATCCTATTACTTTGTTACTTTATTGGTATTCCAAGCAATCGCTCTTATTTTCTCTTAAAAGTGCACTCTGTTCTTGTCTTTAGAAATTCAATGTTTTAGATTGTCTTTATGTGTTTCGATGTTGTCATCTTATTATAAATACTACGCTTACATATATAGCATTTTCATTTTTCTATGATATAAATATCTACTTGACTTTGAGAATTAATTAATTGCGCAATACTTTAAATTTTTGCGGACTGTGATTGAAATAAATATTAACTTAAGATCTTAACCGAATACATAATATCTACTGCAGAAAACTAAGGCAATAAGCTTATGAACCTGTTTATAAATACTCTCACACATAAACACAAACTTTATGTGTATATGTGTGACATAATATGAAAATGTGTACTTTGCAATAAAGTTATTTTTTAATACAAAAATATTTTTCTGTTCACGAAATGCTTTCAACAGCACATTTTTCAATACATTCTGCCTCTTTTATTATATTTTCACTACTAGACCTAATCGATGAGCATTCGTCATTAATTTCAACGATTTAGATAAGTTTTACATCTTAATTCGGCGATCTAACAGAAGGCGATTCATACCACTTTCAATATTTACATCCCTTTTTATATCAATAACTTTATCATTATTATATGTATACAGTTATTTAATATACCTAATATGAACATGACATGATGGATTATGTGCAGGTGCAAGCTATAGTGGACCACCATCATGCAGATGTGAAGACAGCCAGCAAGGTTCGGTTCGCAGAACCTGGAGGAGAACCTGTCCCTGATGATGCACCCTCTCCTCCTCTCACTGACAGTGAGGATAAAGAAAAAGATGATAAGGTGACTATTGACCTCGATTCAAATAATTTTAAGCAATCAGAAACTATTTATTACACAAATCTAATATCACATGATAAACAAGGGGCAGACTATCTGTAAAGAACATTTGAAATGAAAGCAAAAAGTAATAAAACTCTGAACATTTTGAAAATATTGTAATTTAAATCTTGAAAAAAAATGTAAGTTCTACCAAACTTTATGTGATGTTAGATGATATAAATAAGTGACACAATGAGTGTAACATTTGCTTGTGTGTTTGATGTTTTCAATTTCAATATTGTGTTTATTTTTTATATTTAATGGTTGATATAGAATTCATTATTTTTAGCACATAAATGTATTTAACTATATTTATTAGCTTATATGTTACAAAATAAATAATAATAGGTAGTTTAAGATACAATATTTTATGCTCTCATTTTTATGTTGAGTGATTTTTTTTTATAATATTTAAGATTTTTTTTACATTTTCCATAAAAATCATACATCAACCATCTCTTTTAGAATTAAAGCCAAAAAACTGAAGCCCTTATTTAAAAATTACCGGGAAATCGAAATAAGTTCTAACTTCTGTTATGATAATATTGGCTTTATACAAAAAGTATGAAATTTATGGAAAACAAAAATCTATTGCATTGGAATAACCACTCATCTCTTTCGTATAATAGAGATCAGTGGTAATATCCAATCCAATCCAAATCCTATCCCAAATCGACCATATTCGTTAAACTACAAAAAAATATGGACCAGATAATAAAGCAATACAACCTCTTTGATTAATAAATTGAAATCAGATACTGATATTGTTATCGGAAACAAAAATTCTTATTTATCATTAAAAAATTGGAACTGGTCGATTTACAAGTAATATTTTATTTCTGCACAAACATAGACATTTCGTTTTAGTTTTATATGTAATATTTAATTTATTCATCGTTTTAAGTAACCGTAATGAGTCCTAGCGAATTTACACACGGTGGTCATATGTTTAGCAATGAGTTTTTCACGTTGAGTTATTTACTTTATTTATTTCATTTCACATTAGTTAAGAGATTGGATGTTTGAGTGTCCGTAGTCAGTTACTGTTACAGTTTAAAGTGATATATGACATCCCGTGTTTCATTCGCCTTGAATCCGTCATGTGCAACGTTCGGGTCGCGATTCAAAATTTACATTTGGAACGATACGACGAATTGGCGTCATAGGACGAATTTCGGAGTAGCTTGTTGCACATAATCGATTCAATGTGGGACTCGCCTGAAACCTCGCAGTGTGAGGCGGCGCCCTCGCCTCCGCTCGACCCGGAGAAACAGGAGAAGAAGGAAGGTGCCAACGGTGATGCTATCAACGCCAAGCCCAACGTGCCCAACATTACACCGTAAGTCGCTTTGCTTTTTACTGGAAATTCACAATCACAGAAACACAGGCGTAATCATTGATCCTAGCAACTTATGAACTCACAGTGAGAAAGAACGGAAAATTGTGAAAGATGTTAAATTGAAAAAACATTTTTTAGAAAGATATAAACAGAGACCAATGAAGTTTTCATGTCAAAATCACTTCTTAATTCAAAATTCATCCAGATACCTACTGCTTTTCATAACTCAGATAACCAAACTAAACTACAAAATTTTTTGCGAATAATCACATAATGAGTTACATACTTCAACTGCAGAGATGAACTGTACCTATTATTTCGTTTTTTGACTAAGTTATTTCTAACATTGATAATGACGACATTCAAAAATCTTGTAATGGTGAAAGTACCAACTAAATCAGTAAGCTCTTGGTTCCTGGTGGTATAACAAGCATATTGTTTCAAAGTGACGAGGGCACGGTGCGACGCATGCACACAGCCGTGAAGCTCAATGAGGTGATCGTATCTCGTTCCCACGACTCACAACTGGTCATCCTCAACCTGCCCGGCCCGCCGCGCGACACCAAGCTCGAGAGGGAGTCCAATTGTGAGTACCAAATAATTTTCGTCTACAAAAGGAAAGCAGCTTTGGGCAGGCCTCTCCCACACGATGTACTTGCGCGTGTTAATAGCTTAACTGTAACAATTAACTATTTTCTAATCTGTGCTTTGGACTTTCATCGATACAATTTTTGGCAACAACAGGACTACGCACTACGCATCGGAGGAATAATTAACGTATTTTTTTTCTGAATAACAGGGATTCTTAAATTAGCACAGACTATCAGTTGCAATTAAATTAGGTCTACGTTCTACTTAAGGGGGTATCTTTAAAATATTGAGTTCTCTGGACGTCTAAAAAATATTGTGGATATGCAGACCTCATGCTTTCGTATTGACTCCTATAATGGATAGTTGTAACGAAGTTGATTGTGCGTTCCAGACATGGAGTTCTTGGAGGTGCTGACAGAGGGGCTGGAGAAGGTGCTGATGGTGCGCGGCGGCGGGCGCGAGGTCATCACCATCTACTCGTGAACGCCCTGCTCGCTGCTGCTCTCCATGGCAATACTTATCTTACTAGAAGCGTATCTGTCGAACTATTAGTGCGAACGAGTGCGCCTCTCCGCGCTCTTATGATATATTTGTGATTCTCTTGTACTATTAGTGCTCTGTTCTGAGTTCACTCGAGCGGATCTTGTTCTGTCTCCGAACGCTCCCGATGCCGTCATCGCAAATCGCTCTCGAAAGACTGCCGAGATGAATATTTACGTTCTATAGTTCGTTTACGAAATGTATTTTCTTACGATTATTGGAATTATATTATATGTTCTTTTGACTTGTAAATGTTAGATTAGATTTAAATTTTGTTGAATTTGACGCTTAGAGTGATGATTTATGGAATTTATTCACTGTTGTATAGATTTATGTATGAATACTATGTATGTATGTATGAATCTGGCTATATAAATGACTATAGGTGTTTAATTATAAGTTGATTTCGTTTTTAATTTCTTAACTTAGCTGATAGTAGTCTCTTTGTTACCGATCGCCATATCGTTTAATTTTACTATTGTTATATTTACCGTTTACTTTTTTTCTATCGATGTTAAAGGTCGTAGTCACTTTATAAGCGTATACAAACCGTAAAATTTTATCTATATGAAATGTATTTTGTAAATAAATATTCCGTTCTAAGATTTTACATCTGCTCAACTTAAAATTTACCGTGGGACTGAAAACGAAGATATTGTCTATTATATTCATTATAACCGAGGTAAGGTAGAGGACATTCTAAATTGTTAAGATCTAGTCACACTGACGTTAGATACCTATCTAAAGTATGTGGCAACCCACTGAGATCTTCTGTTTTCATTTCCCCTTATTCTAGATTCGACGAAATTATGTGCTGAATAAGTAAAAATTCTCCTTCAAAGTATTACAAATAGATATAGTGAGTGGAAGAAAATATGTTTACGGAAGTTAGCGTGTTGAGATGTTCGAAACAAATGTTTGTAACGCAATGGTTACGAGCAAGTCGGTGATGTGATGGATTCAAACAGGAGGTTATAGGAAACGCCGTATAAGGTGTATAATAAGTATTCTCTTAGATAAATACCATTAGTGTCTAAACTAAAAAACTTATTGCGCACATTCGCGTAGATAGATGATTTCTTACTGTGATCATTTATATAACATTTTTGTCATCTGTAATTCTACGGTATTTTAAAGCCATATTACATTATAGGAATGAACGATAAAGATTGACATTATATTCCGAGATATTTTGGTGGAAAAGATTGTTAAATTCGCTCACGTTATAAACACAACCCCATGATTGGTGCGTGACAATTTATACATCAAAATATAATTTTAACTATTTCAAAGACATGGATTACAAATTTAGTCAGATGCTATCAAACAAAATATTTTAAAAATCGGTTTTAACCGATAGTTAAGGCTAATAATAATAATTATTTTACTTATTCCGTATTAATAATAATGGTCACTTGAATACCTAATTACTAGTAGATCGATTTCTAAGTAAGGGATTGTTATTAAAGTAATCGAAAAATCTTACAAGGGCGTGTGCGGTCTTGATCAATTAATTCAAAACTTTTAATATGTTTAAAATTTTAATATTAAACCCGCATCTATGTTCCTATATGTAAGTAGGTACATACCGTAACTGTAATTTAACTTACCATGACACCACAATACTCGCCGAGCGCGAGCAGTTACGTGACTGCCAAAACACATGAAATCGATTTATAAAATATCCTAGTCCGTAAGTGATTAGGCTACTTAAAGTTTCGTAATTCAAAATTTCATGTTTCTAGGCGATTAGATCAGATAATTATAAAATACTAGTGCATGATAACACATAAATTATTAGATAGAAATCATTAATAGATAAAGTTTTCTAATTTATTGCGATATTTCCTCTACGACAACACCGAGCTGCTGCGATCGTGTAGCTTCTCCTAGATAATATAAATGCTCTCAGGCTACAGTGTAGCTCAATTTTAAATAACATTTAAAATAAATAAAATCTTAATGACGTAAACGCCAGAATTTCTCTATTCAAGTTTTACTTATGACGTTAATATCCAAATAGATACCTAATGCGTAAGAATAAGTACCTAAATTAATTATAATCAGGAGAACTTAAGTTACCTACACAAAATGGTACTTAAAAATCTAAAAAGCCATCTTGTTTAGTAAATAATGTTTTAAAACTTATACTGCCACTTCTGCCATTCAACAGTTTGATTGGTCTTGATAATTAATTGATTAATTAAAAAGTTTGGATGTTGGGGCCAACGTCACACAACACTTACCCTAACACAAATGAGCCTTGACCACTGATCTCCATAAAATACACTGGATCTAGAGTGCAGTGAAGGTTACGACTTACTGACAAAATGTACCACCACACGGAATCTTTAAAATAATTATAATTATACTGTCGTAATTGCAAATTCGGTTTCTTCACTGCCATCAAGTGCAGGCAAGAAAAGCACAACTAACTCATTTCCAGTATACAAAATAATATAGTCACGATAGCCCTCATCCAGTAATGTAGAGATCAGTGTTTGTCGTCACAATTACCTCTGATAGAACTCTATTTCTATTCAGTTTGAGGTTAGTTTGCAGTAGCCCCAAAATAACTGCATTCCCGTTTGTTGCTTGCAAGCAATAAAGGACTGAACCATAACGTTGGCTCGATTACACTACACGAATTTGACGTAATGAGTTTAATAATTTAATAAATGTAATTGTAAAATATTTTCCCATAGTTTCCTTGGTAGACCTGTTACAGTGTGATACTCAGTGTGATTTTCTTATTGTGAGGGTATTGATTGAGAATGAAATATAACAGATTTCACTTAATTAAATTAAGTATAAATGTAATTTAAATAATTTAAATTATATGACTATTTCTACTTATGTATTACAAATGGAAATTATATGTACCGCGCTAAATAATTTACGTAATATTTAAGTTCGTGTATGCGTTGTTGGTCTCTATAGTTTAAACGTACTGGAAAAGGATCTCTTTACCGCTCGAGTTAATAAATCTATATACATGTAGCGCCACCATACGTAAATTTAAAGAACTACATTCATAAAACGTCGTATGTTTTAACACAAACGTTGTCTGTAAGTTAATATCACAAACGAACTTTGATCAACATAAAAATCAAACGTCACATACCTAAAACTACTTTAAGAAGGCACAAAAACTAATTATGATACCATAATTATCAGATGCGCTCTAATTGTAGAGATCAACGATGTATTATGTATAACTTAGTTATATAAAATACAAGTACAGATTTATTCAGTAATCCTATCTAAACATAATATTTATTTCAATAATGATCCTATACCAGAATTCGTAACGGAAAATATTATATATCTATGAACATTGAAAATTATTTGTTTATACCTACTAATAGGTACTGTTGAATATAAAAGATAAAAAATATTTACGAGTATTACTCATACTGTTTAGAGATTGTAACATTGCATAGCCTTGCCTTTGTGTTAGATTATTTTTTAGTTACCAAAGGTAAAGTACCTACTATATCATTGTAGTACCTACTGATTCTTTTTTCCATAAATCATAATATTTACTATGAAAATAAAGTAACACGTATTTTGTCACCAGAACAATATATCACATACTTAATCGGTGTTGTTTGTAGTTTTTTTTACAAAGCATACGTTTAAATAGGCCTTATTTCCACATGTTTATTCTATGCTTTTTATTCGATATCTATTTATTACGTCATCCATTCGAGATAGAGTTTAAAGTAGGTAGATAGATAAAGGCGTAATCTCGACGCTGTAGGGAGTACGTGCCTAGTATTATTTTAATAAAAGTAAGTCAATGGTCACTGTTGTTATACGTTAGCATAATAAAGTGTTGATTGCTAAAAATCTACAATATGTGCCAAATATTAATTGAATCGTCCAACATTGTTCAACGGATGGCTAGGAATTGCATTTCCTTAAAATAAAACTGCCAAGCAAAAAATAAAGATACACCTTAGGGCACGGCAATAGATGGTACCCTCTACCATAATATTGCATGAAAACAAAATCACATTGTGTGGTAGAAATGTCACGTTTACATAGTACCTAATTGTAATGAAAGTGCACATGTAGGGACTTCCTACTTGAAATAGGTTTAAAATCGTGTTCGTAATTTCAATCGTACATTAGCCTTACTTGAGTCTTAAAACATAACTTATGTATTATTGTACCTACGTATCTCTATCGATTGTACGTAACTCTATTTATTGATGTAATAGAGTATTATTGGTATATTATTAACTATTTTAGATTCTAGGCTGTGAGCCAGCGTTAATAATTTCTTAACAATTTGATATTCAGGCTAGAGTTGCTGTGATACACGATTTGGCTATTAAATGATAGAGTACCTATTCTTTTCTTGCTGTGAATTATCAAAGAAGACGGCATCGCCGATAAAATGTTCATAACGCCATATTGTTATCTGTGATTTCACTGATGTGTAGATTGCACCTTTTAATTATTAAATTATAGTACCTACGTAATAGATCCAACTTTATTTGGATCAATTTAGTGTTTCACCTCATATGTACGAGTACCTTCTCTAAATGAATAATTGTACCTTGGATTGTCATAACTATCTTACAAATTACAAGCCATTAAAATTAAACGATTCAAGAATTGGTTACAATATAGGTACAAATTAAACGAGATCTGTTATAAAAATAATAATAATAATGGGTAGGTAATAATAATAATGATAATGGGTACCTACCTATTTTAAATAATTTTAGTTCAGGATTTAAGTTATGCGCAAAATGCAGACAATATCTACTGAGAGTTAAGATTTTAAAACTTTGCTGTTTTGTTGTAGTTCTCTTATTTAAGAATTAAATTCCCGCCACGTACTGGTGATTTCTAACATCACCGGTGTGTCATATATAAATTAACAAAAATTAACCAAATGGGCTGAAGTTTTCAATGTAACTTATTAATGCTTGTCCGTTAAGAACAGGATCCACAAAAAAACATCTGATAATTTACCTCCCTTCTGAATCATGTCTAAGCATAATGCTCATTTCTTACTTTTTGAATTAACGTTTGAATCTATAACTTAGAACTCACATAAACTATTTTATCCACGATTTGTGTGCTTTTCTACTTTCGATTTTTTATATAATTTCTCGTTGGTTTGTACCTAATAAATTGACTGAAAGAGATGTGGAATGGGACTAAAAAGGAAGTTCCCGGATAAATAACTAAAGCAACATTGACAACATGCTTAGCTTTATGAAATCCATGTTTTGTAAAGTATTACCTACATTAATATGTCACCGTCATTTAAATATAAAATTGCAGAACAGCAGCAATGAATTTATAAATATAAATTCTTTATTTTTAATGGTGATCTGACACTAGGTTGAAATGGCAACTTAATATGTTTCGAATTACGAATATAAAAGCTGTTTATGAAATAATTCAAATAATAAATTCTAGTGAATTAGCCAGTGAGTAATTTTAAGAGCAAGATGTTATGAGTAAAATTAAATAAATTAACGAATAACACAGATTTTTTTTTCCTTAACCCGACCCAAATATGTTTTATCTTACTTAAGTTGCATTCATTTAAGTTATACTACAAATTGCTCATACGTCACTGATTGCCTGAAACGTTCAGTGATTTACGGCGTACACTCAGACCAATTTTTTGGCTTAAGGGAGTACACAGAGAGGAATGTCCGTGGAGTACACTGACATAAAAATGTCTAATAGACTGTTTGATGGAGATTGGAGGATTAAATAGGTGCAGTGTAATAAAATACCAGTAATATTGTAATAAACACTTCTTTACTTTTTGTTGTCTCAAATAACATTTAGAACTTAAATATACTGTCCTATAAACGGATAGGTAAGTATTGCATATAAACCTAAATAAAATAAATTTAGGTAACTACCAATGTACCTATACATTTTATTGGATTTTATTACCAAATCGCGTATAGGTACCATGTGTTAAATCATTTTCCGATGTCCTTTTGTACTGGTCTATTATTACTGGTATTATTTCATCGAAAATCTAATTAATTTAGCTACTTATAAATATTAATATTTGTACACTGTATATTACTTACATCAATAGTTTGTGGCCTAAAAACCACTAATATAATTTACAAAATCACAGTAACTTCGGACTTTTGAATATTTTTAATTTTACTTAAATTATATAGTGATACAATAAATTTTGCGAATAAAACTAAATGACGAATGATCATGAGCTTTAGTAATACAATAATAAAAGGTCGGCGAAATTGAACATGGTTTTCCAAAAATACTACACTGATGACCATTATAGCAAAAATATTTAAAATGGGGCTACTAAAAGTAGGAAACACCTAATCTGAACAACTGATTAATACAATGATGTCATGAATAATATAAAGAGGACAACTAAAATATAAAGTGGGCTAATTAGAATAGGTAAGTCAGGGTGCTTTTTTTATTTACGCAGAAAATAACGTCAACTCCTGTAACAGAGTCATATTATTACGACGTCATTTGTGCAAATAGAAAATTGTTTATATAATAATTCTCATGCTGATCTTGCAGGGACACAATCCCACACCTCAGCTGAAGCAGACTTTAAGCAAGAGGGTGGCCCTCTACAATAGATGACCTGGTCTATCAACTATAAAAACTATGTTTTGTATTTCATAATTGTCGTTATCAAGATTTGGAGTCACCAAAATAATTTGCCCACTAAGTATTTCAGCCGCCAGATTAATTATACTCAATGCCTGGAATCTACAATTTGATATGCAAGTTAAATTATAAATTGAATAACAAATTGCATTACACAGAAGCTGAGAACATCAATAGCATGGTTCAGCATTATTAATACTATCTTCTAGATATTTTTTTAATGCATCATTATTGTGAGAAGTGTAAAACTGACTAAGCATTGAGTACTTAAGGCTAACAACCCTGAATCCTAATCTTTTCAACTGCCTCTTTTTCATTACCTGTGGCCCAATGAGCCTTTCAGAGTTAAGACAATAATGATCTGGTAAATGAACCAAAATTGCTACAATCTCATTTCTTGTTGCTTGTGACATCCAATTATATGTTTTACTTCCAAACCCAACAGGATGTAAGAGCACATCTATGAAATAGGTGTCATCGGAACAGTAGTTAGGTATAAGAATACCAGCTGATAGCCTATCAGCACCGCCAGCAGTAATAACAAAATTATCCCATATCTTGTCCACAATATTTTTTATTCTCCTGTCATGAACTACTGGCTTATTGCATTGGTCTTTAGGTAATAGTGGACCAGCATATTCCTTGCATTCCAAAGTCATAGCTGTGTCTATTAATTGAAGTTTCTGCAATATTTTGCTATCAGTTATTTTACATAAATATTCAGCTGAGTATGCTCTGGTCACCAATTTGAATGGATATTGTTCCTTATAGATGAATGCTAGAATTATGGAACTAAGATCATCAGCATTAATTTTTTCAAATTTTTCATTGACTATAGATTCTGCTTTATCCCAAAATTTAATACTGCTACATGGACAATAATCTAAATACCCAATAGGATAAATAAAAGATTTCAAAAAACTGTGGGAAATTTCATCTCCATGCATTACAAAATATTTACTACATACACCTAAAATCTGTTGGTTATATATCTGAAATTGCAAGCAATAATTTAGAATGCCCACAATCAGAACATGAGACTCTACTCTCAATCCTTTGAGTTTCATGTACTTTTCAATAGCTCTCTCTACTTGATCATCAGAATAATTCAGTCTGGTCAATTTGGAAACAACATCCAACAGAGAATCTTCATCTAAACTATGAATATTTGTGTTCAACCACCTCCCAAGAACTACAAATGATGGAAGAGAAAAGTACTTCTCGTGAATAAAAACTGCTAAAATGTCTTGCATTGCTGTTACTCCAATCTTACACCAAAATTCTGATAACTTTTGTTCCAGTAAGGCAAGAATCATTTTTTTACTAGCCTTCAGACCTGGCAAAACTGTGAAAACTTGTACAATATTATTTTCATTTATATCTCCTTCTCTCTCTAAAAATCCAACCCATAACTTATCAATTGTTTGGGAATATTTTGCATCAATATTGTTCTGTATCAAAAACAAAGCAAATTCACACAGTTGATGTATGGACAATTTATTGTCTGTTACTCTTATCAACAGTTCATCACAAAACCTGTGTTTGTATGGCTCCATGACTGTAGACTCAGTTTTCATTACATTCAGTATTGTCTGAGTGTCCTCTGTCTTCATTACTACTTTCAATAATTTGTCTAAAATTGCACCCTTAGCAAAGTTTATGTGGATACTACTCGGATCTAATAGAGACGAATGAGGAATCTTTTCTAAATCGTAAATTCGTTCTATGGCACCTAAAGCAATACTTGGAGTTATTTTTGTACATTTAGTTATCAATGTAAATACATCACGCAAATCCATGCATTGTTTAAATTCTGCTTGTATTAAATGATAACTAAGAGAATCATTAGAGTTCCTCGTCGGTTCTGCGGTGATATCATGTTTTACACTTGTTATATCTTTTAGTTTTCTAACGATTACGGGAAGTTCTTGAACATTATACCCATTTTCAACCAGTATTGTACTGCTGCTATAATCAGCATTATTGCCAAATTGGTCATCGCTGTATCTTCTCGCCAAGAATGAATAGACTGAGCCGGAAAGCCACTTGTTACTCTTTCTGCTTAACATTTTACTCTGTAATTTTATGTATCTCTTCCATAAATGCGTAAACATGCGCGCTTATTAAACTTAAAACAACGAAAATAAAAATGCAAGTTATACTAATTGGATTACATTTTACTGCGCAATATTGGTTTTGTTGTTATTAAAAAATATCACCATCGTTATCCGTCACTTAGTGACAACAGCTGGCTGACAGTTCACAGTTGTGCTGTTGTGCTTGTGCCTAAGCCCTGTGCCAAAGGTGATTGTCATGTCATTGTCATGTCAATTGTCTTTCTTTTTTTAATAAGGTTTATGGCTTGGATGCGAGTTCTATAAGCCAAATGTCATGTCAATTTATATGTATGTATTATCTGCCACAGTTTCATAAATTCATTATGTATCACAGACATAATATAAACTTAAATTGTATGTCTGTGTTAAGCATAATTTACGTGTTAATGCACGAGTGTAAGCATAATGTTATATCGGCGTGCAGACTTATCAACTTGGAACCACTAATATGTAAGTAGCACAATAGTAGGTGGTATTGAAATATTCCCGCATTGATAATGCGCATCCCGGTTACCCGGTTATACTTTTGCCCACAGACATAATAAACATAAGACTTCTTATTTATATGTCTGTGTTTTTGCTAAATGAAATAAATGTTATATCTCCTTAGTGATCTGTGTATACTATGAATGTCATTTACGTTAAGTCAATTGATGTCATTCACCGACAGTCATAATCATAATCATAAGTCTTCGTCTATCTCGTGACCCATAAAATTTTTAGTTTGGTTCTGATTGTTTATTAGATTAGATTGTTAGGTGCAAAGATTTATGTGACGAGAATATTTTTTAATGAAAAAGTTCAAATTATCGTACAGAGTTAGTTGGATATTATTATTGTGTTGTAATATTTTAAATTGTCAGAGTAGGTACATTATTATTTATCTCTCAATGAAATAAACCAATTTTTATTTCTATTTGCATTGGATTACTTACTAATCTTGGAGTTATAACACTGTGTTTAAATATTTAAGCTAACCAAGTGAGTTCTTTAAAAGCACTGAAGAATTTATACTTTTTATTAGGTTTTATCGATACATCGATACATATATAATTATTTTAAAAAGAGGATAAAACTGTGCTAAGTTTTTTACTTGCTTTAATAAATTTCATCTAATACTTCCAATAACTTAAAGTTTTGCTGCGATACGCCTGCAATATTAATAGTTATCTTATCATTGTGATAATAATATGTGATTATAGGATTCCCGCAAATTTATTTCGTTATAAGGAATGCCTGGAGAAACTGAGGTAAATAACCGATTTTTCTTACCAATTTTCATAAGCTATGTATTATTATAAGGTCTGCCTTATATACTGACTGATGAAATAAACTAAATAAATAAATTCCAGCATACAACAAAGATAATTATAATGATTTTTCGCACAATCTAATTTAATCTAAAATAAATATGATAATTCTATCATTCATAAAATGTATCATTAACAAAATTTAATGTTTTTTTGGGTAAATTAGTATAATTTTGTATACCTTAATTAGATTAAAACTTTTTTAATATTAAAAACAAACTGCACATGTTTTAAAGCCTGAATATGTTAAATATTTAATTAAGTATAAAGTAAGATAAATATGATAAAATAGCCTTTAATCTAACTCATTCCTTGATGCTGAAATGGGTTAACTTCTTAAGTTTCCCTATAAAGTAGACAGTGATGTGCTACATCTTTCTGAAATCACCTATTACCTATTAGTAAATTTGTTAAGTAATGTACACTTTGCCAGTACCTATTTTCTGGTTTTAGAAGGAAATAAGAACAAAAATTACTTTTGATCAAAAATTCCATATATTTTGAAGTAAACTTATATTTGCATACTCTAGAGTGTAAAATATTTATCTGATAGTATAAAAAGATTCAATTACATATTTGGTTATTTGTATATTGAGAAAAATGAAAATAAGCTAAATTTATTAAAAAATACAGACAAAATATTAAAAATGGTGCATCTTTTCCAGAAGTTTTTAAGTAGGTCAACTCATGAGTCACCTTCTCTTTTCTGCTCATCTTTAAATTTGTTTTACAACTTATGGGACACTTTTTATCAGAATTAAAAAGAAGCTTGACAAATATACTTAACAAGTTTATAGGTTGTTAAAGCAACTATGGAACCTAATATTCCATGTAGCCAGAAAAACATTTAACATCTCATTATATAATGTAAACTAACTGACGCATGTAGAATAATTTTATGACAGCAGATGTTACTCAGTTGACATATTCACTTTCGCCTTCCATTAAGAAGGAAAACATGACTTAAAAAGTGTAAAGAAAAACAAGATAATACAGGCATACATTACAAACAGTATATAGGTACACAGAGTAATAAAATAATCACACTAATTCCGTATGAAGGTTAATTTGATAGCACTTGTATAAAAACGCAATCCAGTGTTTGAAATTGTTAAGCAATCTAGTCAACCCCTATACCCATGACAGTTTTAAGGTACACTTCTCTCAAATTAATTTCTATTATGAGGTATAAATATTGAATACAAATTATGCAAGTCCCCCTTAAATATGACAGTAATCTTTACAATATTTTTCAATAAATAATGAAAGATATTGTCTTTATGGTGTTAAACAGTTACATATTAACTGGCCTACTGCTGTAGATACATCCATTCTGAAGACTGTTTACAGAGTAGTAGAATAGTGTTGGCATGACTCTTTCTTATATAGAAAAGACTGGAAGAGACCCTTTGCCTTGAGGGCCTTTAAATTTAGTTCAAACTTCCCAATGAGATACAAAATATAAGTCTTAATTATAGACTCCATATAGTTCCATCACATATGTGACATTGCATGCCAACTTATTGTGTAATGTAAACAGTTTAGACTGAATATACGCTTCTACGTCGGATGTTGTCCATTAACTCGTTCGGCCAATAGAAATGTTCCGTGTACATCATTAAACTAGTTGTACACAGTTCAATTAACACTAATAACATGGGGCATACATGGTGCACAAACAAATAGACGACTCGTCGTATTTGAGGACAAATCACGACTCTACCTTCGGTGAGCGACGGAGTCACGATAACGTTAAGACTTTAAATCTATATCTGTAATAAAAAAGGTGTATTGTTTGCCGTTAGGCTTTCCATATTCGTATTAACTACTTAGGTACTTACAATTCGACAATTTTTATATTTCGTACGCATTGGCTATCAAATTACTAGAAGCAAAGTGTACGTAACGTGATAATCCTGAATTAGCATTTGTTTTCGTGCAGCCGTTCCTGCAATCAGTAGGAGTGAAACCGCGTCACGGTAATTACATAATCTAAAATCAGACTGATTATCTTTTATAATCTAGTGCTCGAATGCCAGTGTTATCTGCATTTTCGATCAATGTCACTTAAAGGAGTTTGGTTTACAATTTATATTACAGATGGGTCTGAGACTAAGATGGGGTATAGCTGGGGTCGGGATGATAAGCCACGATTTCCTGACGGCGCTGGCTACGTTGCCGACCGAACAGCATACCGTGGCCGCCATAGCTGGTAAAGACCTAGAGCGTGTCCATAGATTGGCGACACTTCACAATGTCAGCACAGCTTACGAAGGCTACGAAGCCCTCGCGCAAGACACCTCCATAGGTAATGATTAATTTCATACTATTACGTCTCATTCCATCACCACATACGGTACTAATTATACCCTTTTGATACTCGATTTTCCTTCTATCATGCAGTTATAATGTTTTTGCTATACTAATCGCATGCACTACTGAAATAGGCACTTATGTTTATATTTTACTTCTTATTGGACTTTTTTTGCAGACATAGTTTTCGTCAGTGTCCTTAACTTACAACACTATGACATAGCTAAATTAATGTTAGAAAATGGCAAACATGTACTGTGTGAAAAACCGATGGGAATGACATACAAACAGACTAAATCCCTCGTGGATTTGGCTCGCGAAAAGAAACTCTTTCTCCTTGAGGGGATGTGGTCGCGGTTTTTCCCTGCTTACGACGCTTTGGACAAGCACATAGCAGCGGGTGGGCTCGGAGACATCTATCACATTAACATTCAATTTGGGGTGGAAATTAACGACATTGAGAGAAATCTGTAAGATCTTTCAAACATTCATTATTTCTATTCTTCTTTTTTGTCTGCTATACGCTTCCTTTTCACCGCGTATAAAGCTTGTCTTGTAATTTTTTTTATATTTTTTAATTGACTTAATTCAGTCATTTAAATCAAGTGCTCTTTAAGTTACACTTCTTTGGTTGTAGCTTCATATTTTGCAACGTAAATAAGTAAACCGTCATTATTAACACGCAAGACAAGGTAACATTTTTATCATGCGGCGATCAACTTTGTAGAATGAAGGATATGGGCGGTGGTGCAGTGCTGGACCTAGGAGTTTACATGTTGCAGTTGATACAGTTTGTGTACAAGGACCCCCCAACGGATATCATGTGCACTGGCCACTGGAGCAAGCTCGGAGTGGACGAGTCTATATCATGCTCCCTCAAATACAAGGACGGTAGGACAGCCACGATGTCGGCGCACACTCGCGCCACTATGACCAATAAAGCGGAGATTACCGGAACTAAAGGGACCATTACTGTGAGTACCTAAATATTGCCTGAGTAGAAGTAGGATAATTTTATGGTAATTGTTTGTTCAATATTTGTGATTATCGTTCAAATTCACAAGCTTAATGTAAGCTTTCAATTTCTTGGTTAGAATGAATTGTACAATTCACAAAAAATCCTCAAAGATTCAAGTCTTGCCAAAATCTGCCCGCCTCAGTTCTTTTGATAGGTAATGCAATTTTGTATTGAAGATAGATTTTATTATGACTAGCACTGCAATGTCTGCATGTATGACGAATCTGAAATGACGACTTAAGCCGTTATGATTGTCTCAAGTGTTAAGTCGCTTGCACTAGTGATGTCTGGTGATAAAGGATTACCTTCAGAAAACCTATTTTATCGTTAAATAGTGATAACTAATTTAATTCATCGTTGAATGTAAATTCATTCACGTTTATTTATGTCTGTGATATAAATATTACAAACGTCCCTTTTAGATGTTTCTTGTAAGCTATTAACATGGTAAACGTAAATGGTTTAAGTAGTGAGTTGTTATATTTAATTTGTGAATGAAATAAATACGCAAAGCATTTAGTGATGCAAATAATGATTTAAATTGATTTTTTGTCCTTAAGCAATTTGCGCAAGTAAGTTCGTTTTATTCGTATTTTAAGGCAGCGCAGATTATAAGATAAACGTAATAAATCCGGCATGTTTTTTGTACATTAAGTACCTGCTTGTATTCAAGCGATGTAGCTATAGTCCATTTTTTTTTAACTTGTCTTACTTTAAAACTTTTGTTTCTTTAAAAGAAAAACTTTCATTATCAAAACAGTTTTTTTTTATATTTAAGCATATCTACGTAATACTGAAATGTTTCTGGAAAAGTGTAAAAACTTACAAGATGATTTCCGTTACAAGGTTAACGTAACACTGCGTACTAAAGAAGACAAGTTAAAAAAAAAATGGACTTTAATAGCTGTATTATATTCATAACAGCTGCAACGAACTATTAGTGATAATTACTGAAGCGCGGAATGTTCAGCGTGAATTGCTATTAGCCTTCACCTTGGTCGTTTGTCCAAGTGGCTACAAGGACAAGCCGTTGACACTTTGTTAAACGATCGGCCAATGTTTGCGGATATGACGCGCTTGTAAACATTTAGGTCTAGGTTTATACTCCAGCAGAAGGCTGCTGCCATAAATGGGTTGGATTTAAAATAATTTTACATGTTTACATCTTATGCTGTTAGCATGTCATAAACATGGCTACAGTTAGCTCATACTGTCCTACTGCGAGGCTTGAGACTTCAGGAGTGGGAACCATTATACACTCTGACAATTTATACCATGTTGCTGATATAGTCGGAAGGAGTTCTGAACTTCCGAATACACTGAGCCCTGAAAATAATTTATAATGTCCTTGCCATAACGAATCAAACAAGTCCAATTTTGATGAGGTTGCGTTTTTATTTAAGGAGTTCCTATGGCCACCTTCGGTCTCCATCCTGATGATCAGCTTAATTTTATTCTTAGATATTTTTAGACGTGACTGTACATTCTTCGTATAAACATGTAGGTTCTTTTTACAGTTGGACTATTTTTGGTGCCCCACCGCGCTGCATATATCAGCGGCGAACAGCACCGAATGGACGCTACCTAAAGGGAAATACAAATTCCACTTCCACAATAGCGCAGGCCTCAGCTACGAGATACAGGAGTGCTGGGACTGCTTGAATAATGGTTAGATATTACATGTTTTTATTCTAGAGAAATTATTATGGTTTTTGATAAATTCTTTAGGTAAGACCTTCTTAATAAGATTCATAGATGGAGTAGATGGCGCTACTATTACGTTTTTAATACTTTCCAAAACAACATATTTTTTGGTCTAAAAACCCCTAACTTTTATCAAGCTTTCATGATGATCGATAGTGCTGTTTTCTCAAACCCAATTATACATTTTTTTTTATCACATACACACAAAATTTGTTCGTTAAAGGGTGTTTTGTATACGTTAATATTCCCTAGGTGGATTCGAGGCAGATAGCGGCATGATACATGAGAACACAAGATATATTAATGGAAAAAACTAAGTTAAACCTTGACCACGATCCGAGTTATAGTAAAATATATAGTTTTTTACATAGTTGCAAATTGTATGCTGTCATGGCTTATAATAGGTGCACGTAATGTTTTATTACAACGATTATTTGCCGTGTACCACGGAAGTGTTGCATTTGAGTTTTTTTAAATGGAGGTAGCCATCAATACGAACAGACACCCACCCATGACAACACCCACGCGGACGCATGCAAGCACGCACTCACGCACGCACTCATGCAGGCAGGGATGCACTTCAAAACATAGACTCCGTTAAGTATTTAATATTGATAACAACCGAGTAATGTTATTCTGTGCATCCATCAGCCAGGGATATGAAATGAGTCCTTAACTACCATTTAATATAATGACTTATATTGACAAAGTTTATACATAAAATATATCGTTCCTCTAACAGGGTTGCTGGAAAGTCCCAAGATGAATTTGGATGAAAGTGTACTGATAGCCAAACTGACGGACACCATGCGCGCTCAACTCGGAGTACTTGATGACGCCATCTAGCGGCGCTGACACCTCTCAACTTACCATGCCAGTAGTAGATATAAGGTTTATAATATTAATAACTGTATCGAAGATATACTGTCTTGCTAAGTTTCATTTCAGCAATCTGTCATACATAGAAGGAGGTTTTGAAAGATGTTCGTGAATTCAATGGTTTTTTTTATTTTTATGAGGCTATTTATAAAACTTGATAACACCGCCTATCTATTACAAGAATATGTAAATCGTCTATAATATGAATGAAGCAGGGTTGATAAGATTTATTTATTTTTTTGCGGCTGACTGAATTC
Source organism: Lerema accius (assembly GCA_001278395.1). Lineage (NCBI taxonomy): Eukaryota > Metazoa > Arthropoda > Insecta > Lepidoptera > Hesperiidae > Lerema > Lerema accius. The sequence goes on along the minus strand of LGAG01000636.1, from coordinate 186,081 downwards.
GTTAAAAATAATATATATAAACAAAGAATTATAAGAAAGTGTACTTAATAATATTTTTATTGTTCTATTTTTAAAGTATAGAATAGCTGTTGATAGAAGATTTTTAAAGAGTTCTAAAATGGGAAAGACAGATGATGAAATTTAAATTAAGATAGAATATCTCCGATGCATCGAGGTACAACGATGTTGCTTGTGCACAAATTAGTATTCGCTTGTGAGAGCTTGTGTTTATTGCACAATTTTGTCCTAACTTAATATGTAAGTACCTACTATGTTTGGTTAATATAGAATATTATATTGAGAATGGTATGAAAGTAGATAATAGACAGAAATAATCGTTTTATTTTTGTGATCAAACGTCTATTCAAGATGAGAATATTATATTTTAGTTAGACTATCATAATACCCAGTGTTAGAAAATTATTTTGTGATTTTTTTTTTGCTATGTTTCAAAATACTATAATGCTTTAATTTTAACTCTTATGCTCAAAAATAATAGAATTAAATAATATTTACTTTACCGTCCTATTAACAATGTTTGGTATTTAATACGTTTAGGTAAAAATGTAATAAAAAAGAATTCATCAAAATTGATCTTTTCAAACAGCCAATTTTTAAAGTAAAAATCCGTCGCACCATAGTATCGGGAAAAGAATCGATCGGCAAGAAACTCCCAAGGATAATGTTGTTAGTTACTAACAAAAGTACCACCATTTAAAGATAGGAAAAAAATCTAAAATTGATTTAGAAAATAGGACCAAACATAGTATACAATAAGGACAATATTTACTTAGAAGTGTTATAATTGATAATGTATTCATTGTGATGTTAAACTGTGGCCTATTTATACGTAACTATTAATAAAGTACAGTATTTATTTACCTCAACTAACTGTGATTGAAGTGTGTTGTGACACCGTGTTGTTTATGACGTTCAATATACTTTATATGCTCAATAATAATTGTCTTATTCATTTCTTGACCTACACATAAAACGATTAAAAATTCGCTATTACTCGATTCGGTGAAAATCATCGTGAAGAAACTAATTTCTTCAGTTTCGCCATTGTTTTTAGTCAATGGATTACAAAACGGTGATAAATATGACGATATTTATAGCGTTTCACTTGTGGGTATTTATTTATCATGAAAATTGTATTTGAACAAGAACATTTATTCCTTATTTATTACGTACAGGTAATAAATATTGATGGCAAATGACCGCATAATAGTCGACACGTGTAATCAATGAACAGATATCTATTCATATCGCAAATAGACCTACCACGTACATAATGTAGTTCGTCACAGTTGAAATTAGTACCAGAAAATTAATTTTATTGCATCTCAAAAGAGGCGATTAAAATTAAGTTTGCTAGCATTTACTGAAGTAATTGTATAGAATTGCTATGTTGGTTTGTAAGTACCTATAATAAAACTCATGTAAAGTGTAAAAAATATTTTAATAAATTCATAGATAATACGTAGTAAATGAGACTGCTATCATAGCGACTATATCTATATAACATGACTTAAAATAATTAACATAGACAGATACTCGTATAACAGTCGCCGGCAACTAAGCCGCAAGGTTAACTTACTTACCTGTTGTATCCGCAATCTGTACAGAGTTAGTACCTTATACACGGAGCCCCTAGTTACATCGAATGAGTTGTACACAGATAACGTAAATTACTTTTACCAGACAGCGAAAGGAGGGTTATGTTTTTCGAGCGTATGTATGGACGTCCATTTCTCTGGCACACTCTAGAAGGTTCTAGACAAATTCTAGAGCGTTTAGTTAACGGCTAACGGATTTCAAGTTTCAACATAAGGGTCATTGGATCGTCTTGATCGTGGCACAAGCTATACATTTTTTTAACACCCCCCTTCCCCCTTTTTTGCTGTTGGGTTTATTGGTTTTCTCTCTAGTTCTTGAAGGTGTCAAAGACGGCCTGTATGATGCGCGCGCCGGCCCGCAGCTGGTCCTCGGAGATGACGAGCGGCGGCGCGAGGCGCAGCGTCTGTCCGTGCGTGGTCTTGGCCAGCAGCCCCGCCGCCAGCAGCCGCGACACCACCTCCTTCGCCGGGATACCTGCACACCGACAACTCTTAGGGTCTGTTTCACAATCGATAAGTAAAGATGTCAGTACTTATTTATAAAGTAAGCTACTCAGAGAGTAAATCCTTCCGTTAACTCTCTATACGTTTCACAATCATCCGTAAATTAAAGTGAAATTGTGAAACGCAATTTACTTGTTTACCATGCAAATAAGTTCAAAGTAGCTTACTTAGAACTTTACTCAACGATTGTGAAACAGGCCCTTATAAACAGGTCTTACTTTAGCCCCAAGACCGCAAGTAAACGAATTAAACTCCAAAACTACTAACTACCTACTCACTTATACTTCCAAGTTTGAATTCTCTGTTTCGCGTTGCATATATGTAGATACAACACTTAAAATACGACACTGATGCATGACCCGAGATCAAATTTAATATCTATTAATTTTCACATTATTTTGTCATTCATATTTTATTCAATTCTTTTTAAAGCTCGCCGCCTCAAAACTTACTTTCATGTATATCGATGGCGAACATGAGTCCTCTGCCTCGGATGGCGGTGAGCATGCCTTTCGGTATCTTCTCTAACTCCTCGCGTAACACCTCGCCCATTTTTGCAGCATTTTCTGGCAGTTTTTCATCCAGCAAAACCTGATAAAATGCATTAATTTTTTTAATTTTATTTAAAGAAGCAGATTGATGTCTTCGACAAAGTGCGTTGCTTTTTCCCTTTATTCTGTATAATTGTCTGGTCCTTCGAGCCGGATGTGAATCAACGAAATATTATGGATTCGTGTCGCCTTCAATATCTAAGCAATATTGTCTCCTCAAAACATAGAGATGTATAAAGAGGAATCTAGATAATAAAACACCGACTTAGCACTTACTAGATAATCAAAGCAACACGACATTGTGCTATCGTACTAAAACATCCGTATTTGCGTATGATAACATTCCATTGTTTGGAGATGACACAAAGTACTGAGTACTGACCTTAATGGATTCCATAGCGACGGCGCACGCTAAAGGATTCCCACCGTAAGTGGAACCGTGAGTACCCGGTGTGATCACCTAGAACAATTTATATGACGTATAAACATAATAACACCTAGGTAAGTTGTTTTGTGTTTGCTTTTAGAAGTACAAACAAAAGATCAAACAAGCTTATTTATAAATACATAATTTATTGTATAAACAAAAACACGGTGTTAGAACAACGCCAAAAAACACAGTCATAAAATTTTATCTTCCACTTTTAAACCCTAGATTTCAAATTCGGAACATTAAAACGGCTCGGGTAGGGACTCAACTATAGCGTCTAAAAAACCTAGTGCCTACAAATGAATATTGCGTATTGTTATTTATTCTTAATAGGTATAGTTAAAAGCAACTCACATTCATAACAGCGTTATCAGCCAAAACGGCGGAGGCGGGCAAGGTTCCTCCGCTGAGCGCCTTCCCTAATATCAGTATGTCTGGCTTCACACCCTCGTGCTGAACTGCCAACAGCTTACCGGTGCGACCTGCCAATGACATGCTATAAATAACATTTTTGGAACCCAAAACAAATTCTATCAAAATGTGTTTAACTTATTTTTAGTAGCTTATTAAATTGCTACACGTAGGATTTATTAGGATTACTAAAAGTTTACGTTTTTTATTAAATTTAATTTAATGCGTAAAAGTTTTTTACGCATTTGTACCTACCAACTTGGCCGCGGGTCGATTTCAGAATTGTCAACAAAGACTATTCTGTCATAAAAAGCATTTTGTCCTAAGTATCCCGTAGTTGACCTTAATTATTAAAAAACGCAGAAACAAGTAAACACTTGCACATATACACTACCTATAGATACGCGTAATTTAATTTTGACCTACCCCCACTGTAAAGGTGCTTTGAAATGGAGGGGACGATGACTGGAGAATTTCTCCAAACATTTAAAAAATAGAATAAATATAATGTTGATTTCTAAATAAATTACAGCTTCGACACTAATATATGGTAGAGAAATATGTATCGTATACATTGAAACTTACCCAGCCCAGTCTGGACCTCGTCAGCGATCCACAGCACATTGTACTTGGTGCAGAGCTCGCGGACCTTCCTGAGGTAGCCGTCGTCGGGGATGATGGTGCCGGCCTCGCCCTGGATGGGCTCCACCATGAACGCCGCTACATTCGGGTCTTGTAACGCTTTCTGAAATCACGTCAACGTTTTCTTAAAGAAGGAAAATAGTTTCAATGGTAATAGATAGTAGACAAGCACTGACTTATATGAAATAAAAAAACGGGTATCAAAACACCGTTTATTTAAAAAAAATGGTTTTAATGCTTTCATGGTAGGTACTAAAATAAAAAGGTAAGTTACATTAAGGATAAATTTAACGCTTTAAATCCAAAGATAGATTAATTGAACGGTAGTTCGTAACCTACCTCATAGATAGATTTTGGAAATAAAGTGTGATCGCTGTGATGAAAAAGTTCGGCTACGTTACATTATGGGTATTGTAGAGAAGTTTAATCAATTATGTTTAAATATAATCTTGAACTTCAATAGCGGTAAGTTCCATCATTAAATAATAAGATACGAAACAAAGTAATTAAAATCGATGTAATTTATTATTATTGTTTTCATGTTGTAATTAAAAGATAAGATGCATTCTAATAATAACTGAAAAGCAATAACAATAGTTGATAACCTATTGTCAGTGGAGATACTTTCTCAGATATACGGCAATATAAAACAAAGAACAATTCTAAGGGAAGATATTGCAACAAACTCTTAAGAATTTTACAAAAAAAAATTTGTTTGTTGGGGTCACCATAATAAAAAAATTATAACACTCACAATGGAGATGACTTTAAAGACACCTTACATGCTGAATACATCCATTAGGCTGTAGAGCAGTGGTTCCCAACTAGTGGTCCGTGGACCACCAGTGGTCAGCAGAAGGCAAAAAATGGTCCGCGCATGATTTTTAATGTAACGGACGTTGAGCCGTAAGCTCAGAAATCAAATTAAAGCAGTCATTATTTTTTTTATATCTACATAGTGGTGGTCCCTACTAACAAGATTGATATTACAGTGGTCCCTGACCAGGAAAAGGTTGGGAACCCCTGCTGTAGAGCAATGCCAAGGAAATTGACATACATACATACACTCAAAAAACATTAGCCTCTGTCTAGTGCAGTCGGGTTAAAAATACTTTAAATACTCTTGAAATTAAGTTACCTCGAGAGCTGCAACGTTGTTGTATGGAATCAGCTCGAAGCAAGGCATGTAAGGACCGTAGCCCTGGTAACATGACGGGTCGGAAGAGGCCGAGACGGCGGATAAGGTTCGGCCCCAGAAGTTACCCTCGGCGAATATGATCTGAAATACAAAACAGAAATCACAATATATGACTAGCTTATGCATTGATATGGGTATACCTATGTCGCCTTCTGTGCCTAGTAGCTAGTCTTTATTGTATCATTCTATAATTTAACTTAAAATCGACTTAAAAATAATTTGATATCGATGATGATGTAAATTTCAAACTGCATAGATAGCGATAGCTAATACCTATCTAAAAACAACAATCACAATACAATACAAACCTACATTCGTTCTAAATCAATCATAAGGTAGGTACCTACTCGTATTTCTACAAATGATAAAGACAGTAATGCAGTCTTTTTACGTCCGAAAATATTTAAATGCACACAATAGTTTATCACATACTGTATGCAATAAGTATTATTACTTACAAATTAAGTATGTTACCTTAGCCTGATTGTTTGGAATTTTCTTAACTTCATAACCCCATCGACGGGCAATCTTGCACGCAGACTCTCCTCCCTCTACGCCCGTGTTCATGGCCAATAAACGGTCGTAACCAAACAGCTCTGTCATGTACTTTTCGTATATACCTAAATTATTGGAGTAAAACGCCCTGCAAATAAATATTTTTGTTTTTCGTTAGCTTGTAATTAGTAACTTTTATTCTCCTTTTATAGAAACAAAACTCAAGCGGCGACTTTATACTTATAGGTTTGAACTGTTGCATATAAAGGTTATCATTTGGTACTATGGGGCCGTTCAAGCAAGCACTATATTTCTTTCAGTTGCTTATTTTTGATGACATGGGGGTCGAAATGCGGATCACGTCAGTAGTAGGTACTTATTTACGTTCGCTTCTCGGCTGGGGCAGAT
>LGAG01000636.1:161559-179306 GCA_001278395.1 Lerema accius | reverse complement strand
GGAATTTTCTTAACTTCATAACCCCATCTACGGGCAATCTTGCACGCAGACTCTCCGCCTTCGACGCCCGTGTTCATGGCCAATAAACGGTCGTAACCAAACAGCTCTGTCATGTACTTTTCGTATATACCTAAATTATTGGAGTAAAACGCCCTGCAAATAAAATGTCTTTCGTTAGCTTAAAATTAGGTACTAACTTTTATTCTCCTTTTATAGAAACAAAACTTTTACTACGACTTTTATACTTATAGATTTAAACTGTTGCGTACCTATAACGGTTATCATTTGGTACTATGGGGCCGTTCAAGTACTACTTAAGCACTAGGTATATTTCTTTCCGTTGCTTATTTTTGATGACATGGGCGGCTGGGAGTCGAGATGCTGATATGTTGATAATGTCAGTAGTAGGTACTAATTTACGTTATTACACATCAATAAAAAACATTAAAATAAAATATTCATGTCACAATGTTTAAGTACCTAAGCATTGTAAGAGCTTTGCTTACTTTTGTCGATAAGGGAAGGCGGGTAAATAAAAAATATTCCACCAAAATCAATTATTAAAACAATAGTCGGACAAAGTTGACGACTCCGTAGCCTAGTTGGTAGAGACTCTGCCTACGAAGCAAGGGGTCCCGGGTTCGCTTCCCAGCCGGGACAGATAATTATGTGACAGATAAATATTTGTTCTCGGGTCATGGGTGTTAGTGATGTGTTATTTGTGTTGTCCATGCCACCCGCGACACAGGGAATCCTACTGCGGCGCGGGCGGTATGAGCGTGATAGCGTTTATTTATTAAAGTTCACGACGGCTCGGCTACTACTAACATACCTTGAAACTAAAGTAAGTTTGTCAGCCTGTTCTTTTAGTGCTTTTAGGATTCGAGGATGGCAGTGTCCCTGGTTGACGGCTGAATAAGCACTTAAAAAGTCGAAATACTTCTTCCCTTCCACATCCCATACGAATACTCCTGTAGAAAACAATTTAAAATATACATAATACATACCTACTATATTAAAGTATAAATGTAATTATATTAGATATGACTGTATTTATTACCCTTAAGTCTAAGATCTAACAACATAATGTTTTTCCAGTCAAAGTCTGGCGCAACAAATCTCTTTAATAATAGGTATTATTATTTAAAATAGATAAGTATTACATTTATGGGCGGGGCGTTATTTGTGTCCATAAAACTTATAATAAGAAAACAAAACTTAAAAGTAGGTACCTACCTACTTTTGCTTACGTAATTTGATATTACATCAAAATTGATGATAACGATGATGAAATTAAGTTAATAACATAAAAAGGTTATCACATATTATTTTTAACTTTCCTCCACATACCAGCTGTTTTAAATAGATAAGACAGTCATAAATAATTCAGTAGAGTAAATATTATCTTTTTGACAAATAAATATAGAACGCTAGTGACGAAATAAACAGAAGTTAAATGACATTATTACGTAATTTAAACGTATCGTTAAATGTAAACCACTTGTTTTTAAATCGGTAAAACGAGAAGGAGGTGCGCATATAAGTTAGTATTAGATATTTAGTCTTGGATACTCTCGATTAGATTAGGTACCAAGTGAATTACTCGGTTGATAGATAATTATAATAAAGTAACTCTATGCAGCCGTTATACTAAAAATTATGTATATCATAAGTTAAATTAAACAAATAGGTATTCATGACGTAAAATGATGTAACATACATAAAAGAAGTTATTGATAAATTATCTTAATTTTAGCGCTACCTGACCCGCACAATATTTAAAGTCGGTTCACATATTCGATTCGGAACTATGTGTGGAAGCACGAAAGAAAGAACAGATACATTCCTTGCTCTGTGGGTATATCTATCTGCAATGCCCGCTTTCCGGGTACAATTTTATGCAGGTTTCACATCCTGGTTGAAATTCTAACGGACCAAAAAAATAGTTAGGCACCTAATGACCTATAAATTTCAGTATCCGAATTATGGCAGATTCACTGGATGTAAGAAAAATCTGATACTTATTACGTTACAAGACCGCTTTTAACCTTAACTTTTTATTATTAAAAAATATTAATAACAGGTATACGTAATATATTTAAGTAAAAATACCTTTAAAATATTTCCTATATGTATTGAATACATATAGACGACATAGTGTTGCACTTACCTTCACCCCGACATAGCGCCACTGGAACAGGTTCATAGTTTCGGCAGCCGTACTTGGCTTCAAGTGCGAAAACTTCTTTGGAACTCAATTTTTCGCAAGCCATTTTCTTTAATATATCCTACCTATAATCTGAAACGAAAGGAATGGGAAAATAATAAGGTATAATATGTAATCATTTTATTTACATTTAAAATGTTTTATACTATTATAGACAATTTCGCAAAATCATTTAGGTATTATTTAGTATTAAACTGTTAAAATAACGACGAAACCACACGTAAATATAGCCGTAACTACCCTCTCTTATGTACCACTACCCACGTGTTTTTCTATACCTAGTGCAAAAATAAGACGTTAACAAATTTTGTTGTAAGAATCATTATTGTTACTTACAGTAAAAAATAAATTTGTTAAAACTTACAGTGGTTTAAATAAAACCTAAAAAATGGTTCTGTACTGACCCTGTGTAACAACTAGTAACGAGACTATCAGTGCATAATGTTAGTTCGCGGAGCTCCTTATATAGGCACTTGCTCGAGATAACGGATATTAGATACATGTTTGATGAATTTAATTAATTAAATATTTTTTATGATTAACAAACGTTACACTAACGATATACGGTTATGGCTTTTCTGATAATACTCACTATTCTCTAGTTAAATCCTGAACGGTTTTGCGATAACATTCCAGTAAAATCAAACATGAACTTACTTAAAACCAGGTATATCTAGTATATGCCAAAGTGTATCTACTACAAATTGGTAGGTAGGGTCGTCTATGAAATTGTTGAGCGTGTGTAAACCAGATTGAATTAAAATTATCTTGAAGCAATATTTGCTCACTACACAGGGTCAAGCGATATTGAATAAATATAAATTATTTTCACTGGGTTATATTATATACTCGCACACATTATCTCTATGTAAATAATAAGTACCTACCTATCTGAAACCTAAATCACAACACATGAAGCACATTAGCGCATTATGTTAAATATAGAAACAAAAGTGGTGCAAAATATTAGGTGAGGCAAAAAATCTATGCTGTTTACATATAAGACTGAAATAGAATTCGCTACGTAGGTATTACTCATATCTACCTATATTTACTATAAGTAACTTTCTGTATCACTTATTTAGTGATAATAGTAAATCACTGGAAGCTGCTACGGAAGTAAATAGTAACCGCGACAAAAAATAACTTACGACTGCCACTAAAAGCGCCAGTCTCATACAAAATGTCTAAAGATGATAATATGGAAAATTACTTGATGTGAATGACGAAATGGGTACAATTAGATTCATTGTCTCGACTCTCTGTGATATCAATACATCCCGATTGTCGTGAAGAACCAATTCAGTAAGTACCTAACGGAAATTTCCCATGTTTCGTACGACAGAAACTGATGATAAGAAATCTTATGCGAGCAACCAACTGAAAAAATCTGTACCTAACCTTGGAAATAGAATTTTGACTACTCAAACCTACGTGTTTTCCCAACAAAATTCAGTCTATGCAAACTATAAAGGTGATACCAAACCAACCTAATGGCTAAGAAAAGTCTGTAAAGCAGTGTAGGTATTTAAATTAAAAGAAAAAATAATTTACATACGTATCGTGAGTGTATAGTAGATTGCCTTGTAACTAAATTAAAAAATCAAATAAAAGGATTTGCTTGTTGTTAAGCGCCCTAATCAAGCTTTTATGCGCTAGTTTTCACTAAAGCACAGAAAAGCAGAACCCCAGATAACGGAACGATGGTTATTTGTAAGTCACCAATAAGTAATATCGTTTGAAAGAAATGAACATACGGGTAATAATTATACTCCTCGGGTATTATAGCAATTAGCAACATAATAACAAAATATGAAATAGTTATAATGGTGAATATTCCGTAGCAAATCCTTGAGACATCCGCCTTGATAACCCAAAATTCAAAATTTAATGAAATTCAGACGCCTTCATTTATGAAATAGTTTGATAATTCATAGATAGTTGGACAGTATTTGGTCAAAGGCGAGCGAATACCAGTTTTCATGGTCTCCACCAACATATTCTATGGTGTTTTCATCCTGTTAGTTAATTGTTGATAGGTAAATATAATTTAATACACTGTCGCCGTGTTGTACTTTTTTTTAATGAGATTTTGCGCGTCTCGATGATTGTACATTATGTTTACCAATGTGCTTAAGTTGTAACGCAATAGCATGCTCATAGTTTTATCAGGCCAACATAGTATGTTTCAGGAATTAATCTCATCATCACCTCCATTTTATCTCACTTAAACAATATACATACATATAAGTGCTCATTTAAATGACCGCACAAAACTGTATAACCATCTATCTATAATCTAGGGTTCTTTAGACCCTCATTGTCACTATCACAACTGAAAAAAAATTTTTCGTGCATTTCCCCTATAGGTAAAATAGCGATCATAGATAATACACTATTAAGGTGATGATTATTTTTTTCGGTCTTCACATGACATGACAGTGTTGAATCGGTCTATCGACAAAGTGGGTTTGCTAAAACACCTCCAGGTATTTGACATTTTTGTGCTGTGTTTTTGTAAATACTTTATTATGTCGTATTTTATCATTTACATAGTTGCTACCAGATCTTTTTATAGTACTATGCATATGAAGATTAATAATAACTTAACCAGCCAGTGACTTAGCAGCAGTTATTTATGTAATAATAAAACAAATTAACGACAAAATAATATATTAATAAAGTAATTAATATTTCATGACCTAAACTAAATCTATGTTTGCCGCTTGCAACAAAATCATTGTAATAGTCTACGATTAATTAAATCTATTTTTTGTATTGATCATCCGGTTCCCCTCCTTGATACTCTGGATATGTCGGAAAGGACTCTGGACCTTTCTCTGGTTTTGCCGGCAAGCTGCCTCCTTCTGCTAATCTCTTAGTTTCAATATTTGCTGCATTTACTTTCTTCATCTCAGCAATAGCAAGATTCTGTGCAATTTCTTCTTCTGTTGGTGGTTCCTTCCTGCAAATATTGTTTTAATTTATAAAACAAACTGTCATCCCTGCACTGAACCATACAAAATTATGATACCTCATTCAATATTACAAGTTATACCTACCTAGTAATAATTATAGAAAAAAGCTAAATATTGGGGTGGTTATTTATGAAAAATAATTGTAGCCTGTGTTACAGTGGAGATAAATTCCATGACATTTAGGCTTGAAAGTGTGCCAAAGACATGAAGAGACATACACTCTAAAACATTATATCCCTTGCAGTCGAGAAAATATAGCAAACTTTTTTAAGAACTACTAGACTAATACTACTACAACTAGAACTTTTTCATCTGCTAAAATATTCATAAGTGTGCCATACCTTCTCATGCAAAGCCATGACTCCCATTCAGCAGGAATTGGATCATGGAAATCCATACCGGTCGGAGGATCATACCAACGTACTGGTTTCCTCTTCCCAATACTGGGGTCAGCTGGTCTTTCATAGTACTTATTTCCTATATAATCTTTACCTGAAATATAACCATTTTTGGTCTCAAGTTATATGGTCACGAAGTTTCATACTCATTATTGAGGTAGTTTTACTGCAGACACACTGCATATTTTTTTATTAGATGAACATTAGAAATTTAAAATTGGTTATTGGAATATTACTCATTATTATTTTTTAAGTTCAATCTATTTTTTTACAATTAAGAATCAAGATACAATCGTTTAGTAGAAAAACATAAAAAATGCGCAATCAATATAATTTTTTTAATATTTACCTACGACGTTGGTCTGAGTTTTTCGAGGCTTCAAAGAATTGATAAAATTCCTAAATACAATACGCCAGACATACCTGTATTCACCGTTAGACATCTAAAAATTTAGGTATAAATTAATGAATAGACTAAAATTATGTGAATTATATCATACACACAAAGGCATGATACCCAATGTCTCTACATACACAATAATAAAGCTATATAAATACATAGGACTTACGATGTATTTTTTAAATTGGTTTAAAAATAATTTACTAGGCACAACTGGACTATTATTTAAACAAGTGTGTCTTGCAGTTTGCGTTTTTTTTCATACGTCTCATAATTCTTCTTTATTTAGTATGTACTAATAAATTATAAATTATTTTAAATAAATTGATTGTTCAATCAGGAAAAAAATATTTCAAATTAAATCAAGTGTCAATGCCAAAAATGTCAATGACAAGTCCATTGACGTTTTCAAAAGGTCACAAGTAAATTACCATAGATCTTTTTTTTTCTTGTGTGGCGTTGGCGTATGAACGCTCAGCCAATGACACAACCATAGATCAAAGTAATATTATAAGGAAAGTAAAAACGCTCAGCCAAAAACTACCATAGGTCCATAGATCAAAGCATTATTTAAGGAAGCACAGACATTATAAACTTAACTTCTTATTTATTGTCTGTAAAGGAAAGTTAGCTAGATCCATAGAACATAGTAATTTTTTTATCAACCTGTGGTACGAATCACTTGACAGTTGACGCTTGACTCTTGACATAGACAAATGACAATGTTCTAAGCTTAGTGGGGCCAAGTGTCAATGCCAAATCAAATGACAACGAATGAATGTAACAAAAGTGAATAAAATAAAAACTAACGTCACGTCACTTGCACATCAAATCAAATAAAAAGCTTGCATTACAAGAACAAAGTCGATAATATTTTTACAGTTTATTAAGTATCAGAATTACTAAAATATATCAACATGGCGAAAATGGCATTTCAGCACCAAGCCGGAACGGCTATGGAGTGTCTCAGCGTAAGTTTAGATGACCACTCCCAATTTTCTTTTAGATTAATAACATAATCACAGCACCTTATAATTTATCCAACAGATACCTATAACACTCCAAAAAGAAGCTGGGGTAGATGCAGAAGGTCGAGAAGTAATGAAATGTGGTTTTAAAATAGGAGGAGGAATTGACCAAGACTTTCGCAAAAGCCCTCAGGGTTATACTGATAATGTAAGATTACAAACCATTTTATACTATTCTTAGAATAATAATATAGTTTAGTCCTAGGCTAACTGTATTCTTTTGTTTATAGGGCATTTATGTAACAGAAGTCCATGAAGGTAGTCCAGCTGCAAAATCGGGATTGCGAATGCATGACAAAATCCTTCAGTGCAATGGCTATGACTTCACAATGGTAACGCATAAAAAAGCAGTGAGTTACATTAAGAAACACCCTGTACTAAACCTCCTTGTGGCTAGAAAAGGTGTTACTTCAACATAATTATATGATACATGCATTCATTTAAATAATCAAATTAAAAGTGAATTGGATGTCAGTATTTAGAAATGATTTATTGATGTTATTTATTTGTTAGACTATGTTTAGAGATATAAGTTTATATGTTATGTAATATTAGTATCTTGTGATACTCAATGACCTTGTGGTAACTATGCTGGGATGGATAACATTGTAGAAGACACTGAATTGTAAGTATTTACAGACAGATACTCAAGGATTTACAAATTTTTATTTTTATAATATATGATCATATTTATACAGATGCCTATTATAATTGATTATATTAATTCACATCTAAGTTAAGATTTCAGTTATTGCGTGCACAGGTATGTTGGTATTTGTCCATGTTAAAACTAAGTGTGGTACAAGTCTGCTTGAATTTATTACATTTATGTATAATAAATGATAACAGTGACTGACAAATCTCATGAAAATTTACAAATTTAGAAATTACTTGTATTACTGTCTTGAAGAACTGAAAACCATTATCTGAATCAACTGTTTTTTGGGAATAAGTGGCAACATTTGTTAGCACAAACTATTAACCTTTCACCTTAAACTCATACACCATTGATATTTAATTCTTCATTATTTTTTTAATTGTGCAGTTATAAAAGCTAGCCATGGGTACAAAAAAGGTAGTTATGAAGAAGAATTATGATGCTTTTGTGAGTTAAACCCATAGATACAACGAAGTTACGAAAACATACTGATCAAGCTTTCATATGAACTTTTTACTTTTTTAATTGTACATTAATATGCTACAGTCGGTGAAGTTAGATTTTATGTCAGTACTTCTGGTGTCTACCAATTTACCTAATCAACAGTTATTAATAAAATGCAAGGATACCAATTTCGGTAACTGCACTCAGAAATCAATCCAGCTATTTGCTAGCAAAATTCTAAAATACATCAGTATCATTAGTTGCCTTTAAGACTGGTTTTGAAATATGAAGAAAAAATTACTTGTTTATTTTTAAAATCTATCTAATTATAAAATGTTTCTGTCTAACTAATTAGTTATATTCAATAAGTGAGTTACCATTGTAAGTTTTTACAATAATAATAAAATGCCATCCTTTGGAATTATATTAATTCAATTACATACTGAATTTGAATTACATTGCCTATGTTTCTACTGTTCTGGTTTACTTTATTGGAATGAGTTCAAATTAAAGGTACAATAAAAAAATACTGTTTATATATTTATATATATACATGTTTAATCATTATGTATATTTCTTGTACCTAATGGGCCAAAATATGAACAAACTTAATTATAAGATATTTGGAATTGATCACATTAAATCTACCTATACTAATACGAATTTAATTGATTTGAATTTACTTGCAGTGTGAATAGATTATTGCATAACTATATTGTTTAAAGTGGCATTGTTTGAATGAATTTTTAGGAAAAATTATGAGTTATTTTTTGAGGAAATAGGTATGAATGGAAACTAAAATTCAAAACCATCTGCTGTGGTAACACAAATTACATTGGAGATGACTTTACATTATAAGTTCTAAAGAGCCAATCATATAAATATCATGTTTGCATAGAAACATAAATTGAGGGTAATGCAAAAGCATACCAAAGACTAATAGTAAAAGAATAATAGACCATATTATTGCAATCCCCTGCCATAATGATGTAGTAGTTTTTAATGACTGCTGTATCTTAGATGTAAGAACTCTGGGTAATGAAACTTTAGAATTTTATGTTTGGTTAATTTGGTATTGATAGAAGTACCCATTATCCATTGCATTTATTATGTCAGTTTTGTAATACTTGTTATGCACATTTGGATAACAATGAATTGTATATGTGCTGTATTATGATCATTTTGCAAAAAAGTAATACATTGAAAACCTTATTCCACTATTTTACCTGTTAATTACATGATTTATGCTCCTAAATTTAAATGTCCATAAAAAATATCTGCCATATGTATGATAGATTACAACTCAGACTTGGTAATAAGGGCAAATTTCATTAGTAGTATTTGTATTTGTGAATTCAAGGTTTTTATAAAAAAGGAGTTTACTACTGATGAATAACAAATCTAAAAATTATATGTTGCATAACAGCATTAATGGGGTCAGCTTATAAAGATCATTTATGTGCTTTTTTAGAGGTGGTCCTGATGTAGTTTGTACAACGATTGCATTATATTGAGTATACTGTGGGTGTCAAATCTGTATAATTTATAGTGTAAGTGCTAAAATAAGTTATGATTATGTCTTATTATGTACAGACTTATTTATTAAAAATATTGATAAAGACAGATAAGAGCATAATGATTTAATTATAAATAACAAATTTTATACTTTACATATAAAGAAGCCAGAAGGTTTATTCTATTCTTTAGTAATACATACATTATTATGAATATGTTTTTTTACTTCATTTATAAAATTTTATATTCTGGTGGTGGGCATTTGGGACATGAATTTAACCAACAATGAAAACAAGACTAATTAAATATGATAAGGTTTTTCAAAAATCCATTTTACCTGAACTTCAGTAAAATAACAATTAAGATGTCATTTATACTGCTCATAAAAGTTTTGTTGATATAATAAAAAATGTTTCTATAAAATGTTATGTATTTTCATGTTATTCCAAATTCACACAAACAACTCCAGCAGCAAAACAAACTTTATTTAACTATATCTAATCATATAACAGATAACTTTTCTATTCCAGGATCCATTTAAGCTTTTGTTGGTGGCCAATCCCACTGTCCCTTGGGGGGTTTTGCTATGAGAGGTTCCCAGGGCTTCCAATTCAACATTTTTCTAGCCAGATTTAATTCATTCTCAGCTTGTATAATAAGTTCTTCAGCTTGGCCACAGTTTATTTTAGCTTCAATCTCATACACATCTCTAGTCTGTAAATAAACAGTTTATTTTATTTGACATTTAAAGTATGGTAAATCACTATTTTAGTTTAAATGTTGCAGTATAACTAATAAGTGTGTTCGATTCAGTCTGATAATAGTTTCAGGAAACACTGCTATCTTTAAGTGTTTAAATTAATTGAATTACAAATACCTGTTGCAGTACTGCAGCACGCTCACGAACAATTTGTTCAGTATATCTTCTGTATGCTGCATTTTCTGGCATTTTTTGCAGAACTCTCAAAATTTTACCATACAAAGCTCCAAGGGTATGATGGGGATTAGAAGCCACTGGAAGACCCATGAGGCCAGTAGTCTGAAAAGAAACGCTATTAGTAAATAATAATATCTATGTATTAACCATATAATAATATCACTACACACACTCTATACCTCGCACTAAGATTCCCTGTATAGTGAGTACCATATACAATACAGAAATATTCGAAATACAATTCGCACCCAGACCGAGAACAGAAATTATAATAAATAGTTATAATTTCCGACTCGCTGGAAATGGAACTCTACGGAGCAAGGCAATTATACGGCGTTCCAGCGTGATAATTATTGTGCCTTACATAATATTATTATTGATATTATGGGTATATTTCTCGCAATATTCTATCATTAAATCGACATCATTATCATTTTCGAAAATATTGCCGTCTTGTTATATAACACTATGCAAAAGTTCACAGAGGTTTGAAAATTATTCACCTTTTTTAAAAGTCCCATTTCGTATCCCTTTTATTGTACTAAGATAAAAATTATATCCTGGAATAACAATTTTTTTCGAAAATAATGAAGCAATGTTGGAAAATTAGTTGACTTTGACATTGACGTTTAACTATTATTTCTTTGTTTTAATTTTAAGACATTCGTCACGTGCACGACACGACACAATCACGATCGATAGTTTTCATTTCATCAATACGACAACAAAATTTTTCATTTGAATCAAACCAAAAAGACTCAACAGAATTCTTTCATTATAAATAAACCTGAAACGGCAAATAATAACCGCAAATAAAAGATGACAAAAAATCCACCCCACCGTACGTACAAATGAAATTTTGCGTTGCGTTACTTACTATCATAGATCAGAGTAATATATAAGGAAACTTACTATACAAAACATGCATGTCGTTCGACGTATAGTGTTATTGTCGTATCATCCAATCGAAAAATTGACCAATTGGGTAGTTTTTCATACTTAAAACTGGCCATCACAAAGTTGATTTAAAAAGTATTTATTTAATTTGTATCAAAACTGTTCTCTGTGCCATACAGTACCCTAGTCTGTGTGATCCTTTCTAATCCTTTGGTATTCTGTGGTACATACTCTTTGGTGGTTGAATTGAATTGAATCTATAATGTCAAAAAAATCACGCATTTGGTTGGTTTAGAGTTGAGTTGTAATATTTGTAGTTTTTGTAATCTAAAAATCCTAGAATAGAATAGAATACTCGATGTAATTTGATTGTTATAATTGTATATAATAATTAAGTAGGTAATACAGACTACATTATTAATGTTACAAAATATATTGGGGCTCTAAGTCCCGAGAATAAGGCGATTTTATTTGTCTCTGAAGTTGTTTTGTCACTATGTGCAAAATCCTGGAATAGTGAAGTGAGCTCATTGGAAACTGGAAATTCCTCCACGCTTATTTTCATGACTGAGCCTCCCGTTAATGTTCTTAAAACTAAATCGCGATAAGTGTATTATCTTTCACATAATTGTCGAATCATATTGCAGAAAACGATTTACTTTAAGAGCTAGTTGTGAGTTTTGACATGATATTTAACAAATTGTTTTATCTTCATCGCTGTCTCTTGTTACGAATTGTCGCTACACTATTTTCCTTATATGTTAATCCATGTTTATTACACAACCTGTGTCTTTTAATATATCGATTATATCAATCAGAAATTCGCACTTAATGCAGTTGTTTTATATTCAAACGAAAGTATTGAATATTGTGGAATAAGTGCTCAAGATGGAGACAGTGCCGGCTCCAGCCCACGACAGTGCTGCAACAAGCCCCAACAGTGTGAAAGGTGAAGATGGAAATGCACCCCAGGGTAGTGGCAGAGCCTCCCCTCCACCCAATTGTGCCATATGTCTGGGTACCTGCAGGAATAAATCCTTCACTGATTCCTGTCTTCATCAGTTTTGTTTCAAATGTCTACTTACATGGAGTAAAGTAAGTCATCATTTATCATTCATATCTATGTATATCATAATAAAACTTTGTACTACTGGTTGTTTTTATCTATTACACAATGATTATGGAATAGTTCTACAGTCTATAATATTTTCTTATGTGAAAAGAGGTACACAGTGGAGGTCAAAGTTAAATAAAGCACAAAGTTATTGTAGATGACTACTGGAATACCTACATTCTACATTAATTAATAAATTATAAATATTTGTTTAAGATAAGATAGATATCATCTGTTGAAACATAGGATTGCCTGCTTATACCTCATAGACTTGTTTACATTGCTATTAGTTCCTGTGAGAAAATAAAGAATTTCAGTCAATTTCACATAATTTTTTTTAAGAGAGCTTGGCTCAACTATAATTTTAACTGCTTTAATTTTCAGGTTAAAGCTGTTTGTCCATTGTGCAAGCAAAACTTCAGATCTATTATCCACAATGTGCGCTCAAATCACCAATATGAAGAATATATGGTTGAACAAAGACAAAATGAGGACCTCAATGATAGGGTGGACATTGACGCCCTTAACAACGCAGCAAGGACATTTAGATACAGGTGACAATATAATTTAAGCTTTAGACTATGTATAAGTCACAATGATCATTATTTTAATTGCATAATAATAACATGGACAAGATTGTAGTTACCTATGTCTCCTCTTATTGCTGCATATTTCTACTTAAAATTATTCATCACTGTGGCAGCAAATCTATTAATTTTAGTACTCGCTTTGACTTCCATAATTCCCAAATTGATATTAACATGTAGCTGAGTTAAATACATGCAAATAATGAGTATGACACTTTTTTTTTGCAGGACAACGCTGACACTGCCGCGGCACGAGTCGCTAGCGATCCAGCAGTTGCTGCTGCAGCACTACCCAATGATGGCGAACGTGTTTCCAGCTGCGCCGCCCGCGCGCCGCCGCCGCACGCCCAGCCTGTTCCGCCGCACCGTATACCGGCACAACTTGTGGGCGCGCCCGCTGCCAGACTTCACTGGACGGTTCCGAGACTGCACACCAGAGTTCTACAGGTCAGTGACCTCACTGTCTGACACTATCAGAGTTCTAAAGGTTAGTGATGACTCTGTCGGGTTGTAATTTCTGCTCTTGGTCGGTTCTTTCATCCGAGTTCTAGAGATCAGTGATGGCAATAGTGGGTTGTGACCTTCACTTTGGGTTGGTTTACTTTTGAACATCACAACAAGTACAGTGACCGTAGCAGAAGTGTATTAGTTTGAAAATGTTGTGGAGTATGTTGTACAGATATGCCCCCACTGCTGTTATTGCTGTTATCATGTCATTCAAGTGAAGAACCAGCAATTCATGTCACACATTATTTTGTTTTATTTTGACAAATTACATCATCATCATTATCGACTTAGATATGAGCTATAATTTAAACCTATTCAGTAGGCATTAATGAAACTGGCAAATTACCAAGAGTCTTTAATTAAATAATGTATCAGCTTTGAGCAATTACTACGTAAGAGGAAATGTTGACGACTCCAACACAATGATTTCTGATTTAATATGAGTCGCCCAACTAGTTTTAAATCCTATCTGATGTCCTTCATCTGGTAAGTAACAAGAATATTTTCTGACCTATTAACAGGTGATAAAAGGTTTAACATAACTAAATTTTTTATGATAAAATTGTTATGAACAAGAAATGTCTTGTGTTTTAAGTATAAGTGACATTGTTTATTATGTTAAATAAAACGTCCGTTTTTATATTTAAAGGTACAATGACACACAAATGCACCGATTAATGCCGTGGTTAAACAGGGAACTCGTTTATTTATTGAATGAGAACGAGGGTCATATAACATACGTAATGGCGCGAATATTGGAACTGCTTCCTCAGCACCACATCAACTCGCCGGAGTTCAGGGAAGCTATGCAGCGATATTTCGGTGACAGGACGGAACACTTCTTACACGAACTGTACTGCTTCGCCTCGACACCCTACGACATGACCGGCTACGACCGCAACGTGCAATACACGACGGACTCTAGGGTGTCGACCGTCATTAACGAGGTCATTTCGAGCAGCGATTCGGACGCGAGCGCAGACTCCGACATCGTCGTGATCTCGAGCTCCGCCCCCGCCGAGCCGCCCGCGGGCCCCTCGCGGGTCCCCGCCCCGGTCTATCCGCAAAACTACATTCCAGACCCCTCCAACAACGTCATTCCCATCGAGACGATATCGCACTCCGACACCGACGACGACTCGGAAGTGATGGTCGTGGGATACATCAAACCGCCTCAGGACCGCACGCCCGAAATTGTGGACTTACTCGGCTCGGACAGCGACGTCATAGTGCAGGACACTCCGCACCCGGAGACCTCGCAGACCTCCGAATCGGAGAATCGGCCCGTCAATCTCGTTAAATTAAGTTTAAAGTGGCAAAACAGGGAAACGGAAACGGACAGCGATGACAGCTACGTGCCCCCGAGTCCGAGACACAGGCGTAGGCGGCGGCCCCGCTCCAGCGACACTTCCACCTCCGGTAGCTCGCACACTAAGACCAGCGGATCCACGACGTCGCCAGCCGGCGAGCGGGAGTCCTCGCACTCGTCCGAGACGGTCAGCTACACGCCGTCCACGACACCCACTCCTCCGACTCCCTCCTCCACTTCCTACGACGGCGCGACGTCCGCTTACAGTCGAGACTCGAGCGAAGAAAATAGAAAGGTTTTAAAGAGGAAATCGAAGAGAAAAAATAGCTCCGAAAGAAGTAAGAAGAGGACCAAAAGGAGCACGTCGCGCCCACATCGCAGGGAGAGCAAAGACTCCCCGGTCAATACTGATAAATTAAGTAAACGTAAATCCCACTCCGGTAAGGGAGTGAAATCTTCAAAGAAGAGTAACGATTCTACCGGTTCATCCAAATCGTGCACGGAGCCGCAACAGCCGACCGTCGACCAACCTACCGCCGGTACGAGCGGGACCTCTAGTAATAAGAAGCATAATTCGGACAAACCCCATAAAGCTCGTCGTCCGAGCAACGAGAGCAAAAGACTGAAGAGTGTTGTACAAGTAATTAAAAGCAAGAAGAACACAAACGCACCGTATTCTAGCGGAACTAAGAATTCCTCGAGCTCGGTCCAAGGTGCGAGTGGTCGGAGGACGGAAGCGCTGGAGTCACGCACGCCGCCCCTCCCCGCCAGCGACTCGCAGAGTTCAGATCCAGAAGATAACCTTCCTCTCAACTTGACCATTAAAAAATAACTTAATTACACTTACTGCAGTCAGCGGCATGCCACGCTAGCTAGCTAGGTTTAACTTATTTCTGATCTTGGTTTTTATCAAATCTTTCTAATTAATGTAACTTATTGTAATATAGCACCTGTTACTATAATTTAATTGTTTTTTTTTTGCCTCGAGTCATTAGTTACAACTAGAAAAAGAACTAACAAAACGTGTAAAACCCATAGGAAACATCATAGTCCTCCAGTCATTTATTACATTTATCATTCGTCTTCATTGATACACTAAAGAATTCACGTTAAAAGTCATTTTTAAAATACTCGTACGTAATAAATGTTACATAAAGGTATAATAAGGAATGTTAAATTATTTTATAATCTTCTAGGTTTTAACAATGACTTTTACTTTACGTACTATAAAATATGTTTTTTTTTGTTGACAACGATCTACTTATTTTATTATTTACTATTTATTTAAATAGTAACATAGGAACAATAAGCTTTACAAGAAAATAAAGATCCATTACCTTTATTCACTAACAATATGAATTGGATGTACTCTCTGGCATTTCTGATAAATTTTAAATGAAATATGTATCACTATTTACGAAAACTTACTTATACTTAATTAAAATTACTTAAAGTTCAATTCTAGTTGTAATTGTTGATAAGAAGCTTCATGCCTATTGTACTGTGGTCAGTCAGTTTAATGCCTTATTTTGATATGAAGTCTACATCATATGAAAAAATATCTGTAATTATTGTAAATCAATTACTTTTGGAATTCATTTATGATATTTTTATAATATTGTAGCTGTCTATTTAAGTTCACTTTGATTGATTAGTGTAGTAACTCAATATGATTAATTCGCTCTGATTGACTGATAATGTAAAAAGAAGTTCCATCAAACTTTATAATTTTTACTTTGATCATTAGTTTAATGTAATTATTCCAATTACTCACTTGTTTGAAAATTATGCATATTGGTCAAATTGAAGATTAAATTAGTTTGAAATGCATGCTTGGCATAAATGTAAGTTTAGACCACTTTTTTGATTTAAAATAAACGTATGAACTTGTAGGATTTCGAAATATGTAACCAGGCTTACATACAATATTAAACATAAAAAACAAAAGCATGGGCGTTTTTTTGCATTTTGAATATTTATTAATCTTTTTTTCTATGACCAAAAAAATCCAATATCCACATAATGGGTAAATTATAATTAGAAAACAAATCAGAATTCATTGGATTTTATTTATTGAACTTATGAACGTGAAAATGTATATTAAATACATCAAATAAAAACTTTCAATAACTTATTATCATTGTTGTAATATATTGTTTTTTTACGGGTAATTTTATGATGAAACTGGCCACAGAAATGTTACTCTTTGTAATTTATTTTTTCTTGTAGTAAATTCACAAAGGAAAAAAACACTAGGTACCTATTGTAAATATATTCGCTTTCATATATTGTACGATAATATTGTGTAAATCTTCTAAACTATATAAAGTACCGGCATGTATTGCTGACATCTGATAATTTGTTGTAATTTAACCATTTCCCATGTTCCATTGATAAATCATACCACATAATCTTATCCTATAGTTGGTAATAGTTTGAAGCGAACGATCACAGGTTCGGTTCCAGGACATGGCAATTTTATGTGAAAGTTCACATAGCAGAAAATTTTATAAAATGTGTTTGTGTTTATGAACAGTATTTGTTCAAGAATATACAATAACACACTATTTGTTGTGACATTTTCATACATCAGTCCCAGTGAAAATGCTAAGAGTTAGTAACGCCTTTTAATTTCACAATTACATGATATTATAATTTTGAATACGATATACTTGCCGATATAATGTACAGTCACGAGCATAAATATCTGACCCCCCCTGAAAACCAACTTCCCGGTTTCCGATTGAG
>LGAG01000636.1:135293-161215 GCA_001278395.1 Lerema accius | reverse complement strand
GGAAATGGCAATTTTATGTGAAAGTCCACATAGCAACAGAAAATTTTATAAAATGTGCTTATGAACAGTACTTGTTTAAAAACATAATAATACACTATTTGCTGTGATAATATTTTCATACATCAGTCCCAGTGAAAATGCTAAGAGTTAGTAACGCCTTTTAATTTCACAGTTACATGATTTTATAATACGATATGCTTGCCGATATAATGTACATACCGATATTAGGCTTATTATATATCCTAGGGTCAGAAACCACCCTGGCTAATCGAATGACCTAAGATTTAAGCGATTTCTCGTATAGAATATGGAATAAATAAAAAACAACAGTAAGTAATAATATGAGGTAAGTTTATTTTCATTCAGCGTTACAGTAGACTGGATGATCCTCACTACTACTATATCATTAAAATTATACTAAAATATATCTTACAATTGTATAAAACCTCGTAATAAATGGTAATCTGATACTTTGTAATTTTTATTTTTATTAATTACCATAAATCAATGATGTGATTAGGCTCATGTGTAAATATATTTTTTATGAAAATATACCAATTTGCGTTCACAGGCTACAAGTGATTTAATAAAGCTTTTAAATCTCAAAAGTTCAATATTCAAATTCAAACCACATTATTATTTTATTTATTATTCACTCGGTGCCAATAGTATTTATATATTGAAGAAAGTATATAAACTGGACGGCTTGTTATGTATATTAATGTAAGTTGCGCAAAATTTGTTTATTGATATTCTTATATATTTTATTATTCAACTCATCATCTACCAGCACATGTTAATGTATAATGCATTTTACAAAAATACTACGTTTATCATACGACTAATTTTTTTTTTCCAAATAACATTATTATATACAGTTACGTATTATATAAAATTCTCCGAGTAAAAAAGCTGAAATCAAACAAATTTATACATTGTTATACAATAAAAGAACATAAATTTAAAACACCAATAGTTCTCTAAAATAAACCGAAGCGAATATTAAGCCAAAACACATACAAAGTCAAATTTAATTTGACTTTATAAGTGTGACCTTCTAAAGTATGAATTGCAAGTGATAAGTGCAGTTTTATGATCTCGATAGATATAGCAAGTCGGTACTGATATTAAAAACATATATTTAATCAACGGTTACAAATTCAATACAATTTGTATAATGTCGTGTGCGCTAAGAAAATCCACGGAAATAATTTTAGTACAATAAGTCGAGTATAAATGTTATGTTTATTGTTGAAAAATTTCTTGACCATAATTTGGTTTACCTACTGTGATGCTGCACTTGGTTCTGTAGACAGAGAAATACTTAATAATAACTATAAAATCATTTGTACGACCGATAAAATATGTACATGCTACCAATACTATAGTTATTAATATTATTTCGTTTTTAATTATTTATCAACCTCTTGATGAAATAAAAGAAATTTGCATAATGGTGACCATATTTTTATTGTGTTGAAAGTTTTATAAGCCATACTCCTAATTTTAGGCCAAACTTCTTATTTATATCTACGTTTTACATTTTTAGTACATTCACTTAATTTATTAGTGTACATACTGTACGCAATCATAAGCGAAAATATAATTTAAAACAACCAATGTATAAAAATATTTATGCATGTTATTATCTAAATATATCGCAGAATATACCATCTATATCCTACACAATAAAACATGCGCATAGTATTATTATTTCTTATATATTTTTTTAAAGTGTTTTATTAATTACAACAACCAATTCTAGCGTACATATTATTAAAAAGAATGAAATTGTTAGAATTAGTCGAACAACATAAGCTCTTTTTTAGAATGCCTCTCACTGCCTTTTGAGCAGTATTCATTTTGTGATACCAATAAAAGTATATACTCTGTACATTGACTTTTCACTGTAAGTTTATATTGGGCATTATCTTTGTAGCCAATAATGGAGATTAATAAAGCATTTGAGTACGAGTATAAAGTTATGATATGAAAATTCATTATGAAGCCACACCAATGTATCTTTCGTGTCTATACAAAGAAAAAAAGAAAAAATACAAGTCGTTGTAATATTTTGTAATCGCTCAATAGTTTTCTAGAAGACGTACGCCTAACATATTTATAATACGATCTTAATTAATATTTTATTACAAAGCATCATAGATACCATAACGTACGCATGTAAAATTGCATGTCAATGTGAGGAAGGATTATATTTCATACTGACCAAAAGCTACCTAAATATAAAGTATAAATACTACAGAATTTCATAGTACACAAAACATTTTTTTAAATATTTATTTTTATTTTTCGGGTTGGTGCGTTTTTAATAAATTGCGTAATTTTACTGGTACATTTAAGAAAAAAATTTATTCGTTGTTACCGCGTTTTTATCGTAAGATAATCGTGGGACCAAAGGTCTCAGAAGACAAGATAACCCCCAAAGTAATGATATAATCATTCCATTATTCACTGGAGTACCGAAGTATACTTCAGGGATTTTTCATAGCCAGAGACTTATAGAGATATTTTATATATCGGTTACAAACATACCGGTTTGTAACACTAGTAAAAAGCTACCTTAAAACAAACGACGAAATTCTGCAGTATTAAAAACGTATCTCGACTTCAAAATCATAACGTTACAAGGATAGCATCCTCAACTCTAAAATAAAAATAATACACACGTATTGACTGTTACTCCGTCGCCACTGATATGATATAGCTTTAGTACGCCGGTTCCAAGACCTATGGCTTGTAGGAGCCCTCGGGTAGCCGCGGGTCTAACTACGCTGGTCGCTACACTAACACGTTATGGAGCAACAAACCAATGTAATACAGTTATGAGGGGTTCACTTCGACCACGGTGTCCATGTGCTGCGGGTGTGGCTTGAACTCGACCACTTCTTTCCATACCAGTTCTGAAACAAACCATTTATCTTATACTATCAAACGAGGAATGCTTTTATTTTAATTTTCGATTTAAAAATAACACAGACACAAATTAAAAGAAATTGAAGAATAAATAACAATTTAATGTTAAAATAAATTTCTGTATACTACTAAATATTTTTTTAAATTAATGAAATGAATAAAAGTAGTGCCAAGATTGTAGTAGGTATACCTTTTAAATCACGACGAAAAAAACGAGGTATAAATAATTGAGTAATAGCGTTGGAGAAAACGGCGAGGAAAGTGGCGAAGAAATATTATGTAATTAGGGGTATTTTGCGTCCAAAATTCAATTTATCATGGTTTTATATGCAAAAAATGCGTTTTCATGTAGAATTTACGTAAAATGAATACTATGGTGGCGCCATCTGTTCTCCAATTTAGGAAAATTATAATCCCTAGTTTTATTAAGGGCCGATTTCACCAACAAAGAATAAGTCTTATACCAAGGATAAGTCTGTTATTTACTATTACAAATACAGATTTATCCTTGGTATAAGACTTATTCGTTGTTGGTGAAATCGGCCCTAAGTAATAAAAATAAAGATGTTACATAACGCGTTGTTAAATCTTCCGACCCATTTATGCAACACATGAGAACATTTTACATACCTCCCGCCCAAATGGCGTCACGTAATACTTCAACGCCTCCCAAGTATATTTGACGACCCATATGGCGCAATGTTACCACGCCATATCGCCGTGCAAAGATGAATTTAAATTTCTGTTCTCGATCTGGGTGTATGTTTGTCTTTCTATGTTGTCTATGGCACTCCCAACACAGGGAATCCTAGTGTGAGGCTATGAGTATATAGCGTTATTATTATTATATCGAGATGCTCACCCTTCCACTTGTCGACGGGCAAGTCCATGTCCTCGAAGCTCTGGTCGTAGGGCGCCGACACCGGCTCGTCGCTGGGGTCGGCGTACTGCGCCAGGTACTCGTGAGCCAGCGCTAGTTCCGCTGTGATGCGTCTGCGGTTAACAACCAACACGTTTACAATATAAGTCACAATGGTTATCGTGACGGACAGCTGTTTAAAGGGTCCAACGTTCGCTTCCCAGCGCGGCAGAAATTTTAATGAGATGTGAGTTTAAATTTCTGTTACCGGTCTGGGAGTGCGTGTCCGTGTGTTGCGTAATTTATGTAATAGATTTGTCTATGGCCGCCGCCTTTTTACTTGTCTACAGTCGACAGAACTTTAGGTTACCATTTCACCCGCGCGTGAACTCAGGGTATTGATTCCCTAAGCGAATGGGGGATCTTACGATCTACCGTAAAAATCTAGAATAACAGTCCCCAGATATCATTGTTAAACCCTGAAGAAGGAAACACGATACCCCCGTATAAACTTTCGTAAGCCAATTAGAACCTTGGCTACGGCCTGATATGGGTACTATACTATAAACATACTTGTCGGCGTCTAGTTCCAGCATGAGCTCGAGCAGGTTGACGGCGAGCGGGTTGGCGCCGCGGAACACCTCGCGGAAATCACGCCGCTTCAACGCTGGCAGTGATTGAATGTAGTTCCTCGCCTGGAATTCAAATATAGACAAATATTCATTTACATTTACGAACGTTAAGATTTTTTAATTTAGCGAAAAATATAGGGACTCTTCTGATAGCAGCTACGTTCCGCTACTTAGCTTGTAAAATGTGTTGAAATTAAATCTTTTTAACTGTTCATATTTAGATACGTCATAGTTGTAAACGTGGGGATAAAAGACGCATGAATATTCATTACAGTACTGATCGATCTTAGTGTTCGATCGTAGTAGTACATACTATTAAGTTATCTTGTCAACAACTTACTATTGCAATATATTCGGCGGTATATTTTTGAAATGTAGTTGAGAGTTTTAAAACTATTATAGGGCTAAAAATTAAAGAAAATATTGAGTAGGTATACAGTCCATTTCATATAAAGTGATTTAATAAATGTTCAATAAATTGCACCCCCGTATACCAGAAAAATATTTGCAAACTTGGACAATAAGGCACAGAACCGTTCATACATAATATCCACAAACAAACATTTAACACAAAATTGACATAGACATAGGACAAGAAATCACATTAAAATAATACGTATTTTTGACATAGTATATCCAAATAATACAAGTCAAAGCCGCAGGAAAAAACAAATAATGAGTAATCGCTACAAAACGAAAATATTTTACAACAAACAAGTTGCACTTGTCTAAACAAATTATGATCTTGAAATACAATAGGAATTGTATTGCTCTACGTCTGCGCTTTAAAAATTTACAGAAACATAATACGTACCTAAACATATTAACAATATGTAACTGCAAGCTCAAACACTTTTACAATTAAGGTGTAATACGATTTAATATTATATTACATTATTATTATTATGTAATTAATAAAGCGATCATTATTTATTAATAATTTTGCGAGAATTCCATTAGTATCCTTACCTCCTCACTTATTATTTTGTCAACAGTTTCTTGTTCGGGTGTTCCGCACAAAAACAATATCCTCGTGAGATGGTCAATTTCTGTATGCGTAAATGTTAAGGTTACAAGCATCAAACTTCCACAAGCGGAGTAGACAAGACAAACCACATCACTTGAAGCATGTTAATATCAAGCTGTTATGTGTATATCACCCCCTAATATGTTTCAAAGGTTATTTGTTGGTTGACCAACCTGTTTATATAATTATAAAATTAATTTTCTTTTGTAATTTTATAATTTATATTCAAAACTGTTATTTAAATCAATATAGATTTCAATTGATTAGTTTGTTTTAATTTAAAAAAATATGTTATTTTTCGTTTAAATAAAATACATTTTTTTATATACTTAAGACATAAGTCCGGACATAAGTCTAACATAATCTTTTTTGCATTCATATTATGTTATTAGAGTTCCCCTAGCGAACATGACATTATTATTATTTACTTACAGATTCAGATGATATTTTCTGCATGAATTCCTGGCCGGGTGTACCCAAAATCTCCATTATCAAGTTCAGTTGATGGATATCTGTCTTGTCAATTAAGGTTGATAGGATGATAGTGACTAAAAGCTACAAAAACTTTTACAGATACTACATAGTTTTAGCTACATAGGGTGCATTTATTGTATTGGAATATGAAGTAAATTACAAAAACAGTACTTTCTTACACACATAAGGAAATAAATAGTGTGCAAATATTGAAATGGAGAACCCAACTGTGGTAATTTTAAAAGCTAAAATTGGAAAATAAGCACCAACAATAATATTATAGCACGGATATCAGCTTTAAATAGGGACAGTTTAAGAATCTGTTATGATTGAGTTGACCTAATAACATTTATATATTCTGACCAAAAAAATTGCATCTCATCAACGAAATAGAGAAGAAAGTAAATGTTTTGTTATACTCATTACATAAGTCAAAATACTTCTACGATAAGCACTTACTCAATTATCACCAAATATAATTATTATCTTAAGTGTCAGAAAGGATACGGTCTGAGCCAGGGAAAAGAGTCCTGCCAGTTAGAAGCTCAGCCATAATGCATCCGACCGACCAGATGTCCACAGTCTGATTATAATGCATCCAATTCAACATAATTTCTGGGGCACGGTACCATCTATGAAGATATTGTTGGTATTAATCATAAATAACATGAAAAACTAAATAAATAACTTGTAAACAGTATAGGCTGATTAATAATAATGTTTGATCATACCTGGTAGCAACATAACCCGTCATTTCAGTTTCAGTAGGCCGAGCTAGACCAAAGTCTAGAATCTTTAGTTCACAATCTTCATTCACAGCAATATTGGAAGGTTTTAAGTCCTAGAAAAGCAAAATAATAATGTTGAATTGACACTGTACACTTGACAAGCTTGGTAGAAGAATCCATGGTTGACAATAAATTGGATTGTAGGTAATGTTGTATTTCAAATTGATCACAGATTAGTATGATAACAAGATTATTTGTAGAGACCACTTAACATATCAAATGTACCCCGATTGACTAATATTTATTTTAGCATTAAATAAATCAGAACTATCCATATATATGTAACTATATAAACATTATATTTAAGTAACATCTAGAGTGACTCTATAGTTAACTTATTAACTATTGGATGAAGAAAAAAATATCAAAATTCATTACTTTTATTTATCATTATTATAGATGTACAAAAACTTCAGCTTAAAAATGAGAATTAATTCTGAAATAGAAATCACTGTAATGTACCACTCACCCTGTGAATGATTCCAGCTGAATGAATATATTTAAGGCCTCGAAGTATTTGATATACAAGGAACTGAACATGATCATCAGAAAGCTTCTGTGTACGAACAATGTTGTTCAAGTCTGCTCCCATCAAGTGCGTCACCAGGTAAACTTGCTGGAACTCTTCTAAGTTCCTCTCTGGACTAAATACATCCAACAGTCCTATGATAATAGAAATAAGATAACAGTTATAGGTCGGTAAAATAATGTAAATTCATTTATAATGTGTTAAAATTTTTAAATAAGAGTGTATTATAAAACAATGAGACTATAGATAGAGGCAAATTACAGTTTATTGTAGACAGCAATCAGTACAGAAATTGAAAAGGTTATTTGGATATAGGAAGCTACATTTCATGTACAATGTGTAAGAAATACATTTATTTTAATTAAACAAAATGCACACTATTGAACTACGCTTCTCACACATAATAATATGTACACATCTTATTCAATTCAAAAGGAATGACAAATGACTGATGTTTATATGGACACCTGTCTTCCTTCAGTTTCAAACAAATGTAAAATCTACTGTGTGACACGATGAGTTAAGGTTTAATTTCAGGCAAATACTGGATGTATACAAAATATAAATGTGACTTTGTGAATACATAGTTGACGTATTCCATTCACTAACAAATTGCCTATACATAAACATTATGATCTTAAAGTACAAAATTAAATGTTAGGTACTTATGAACAGGCTCATTTAGTTTAATACCCACCAATGACATTCTCATGATTCATATGCTTCAACATACGCAGTTCTCGGTAAGTTCTCTTGGCATGTACTGCAGACTGGAAGGGCCTTGCCAATTTCTTTATAGCCACTTTCATATCATGTAGAGTATCAATAGCCGAGCTGTAATCAAACAGCATAAATATAAGGAATATTCGTATAATACTGTATAATCTGTTTATCTGAAGATGAGATTAAATTGTAATTGATTAATTATGTACCAAATACAGTAAGTCTTGGAATACCTAAACAATCACTATTTAAATGTCAAATGTTATATGTATAGATCAGCCAACTTGATCACATAAAATCGAAAATGGACCTTAATATAATCACTGTAGAGATCTTTATAAATCAAATATTTATTTTGGACATCAGCACTTAGTCTCAAATTGTATAATGATTTATGTCCAACCTCCATAACTATGTTTATTTTAAAAAGAAGACAAAGACAGAATACAGGAACAAACTTTAAATGAGATGTGCAACCTACAGAAATCCAGTCCACCCACACATTACCGAGATTAGAGAGTAAGACATTATGGTAGAAACTACAGTAGTATGGTAAATGTTTTAAAAAATGCATTAAAAATAAATATTGGAAATTAGCCAAACTTTGAAATTAAAATACGTACCAAACTTGACCGTAAGCACCAGAACCTACAGGTGTAAGCATTTGATATCTCTCTGGGACAATCCATTCTGTTTTATTAATTTCCACAGTATGAAAACGAGGCATATTGTACTCAGATGATATCCAAATTACTCTTGTTCTAAAATATTGCGAGATTTTAGTCAAACGTAAACCGAAAACTAAAATCAAAATTCAATTCAAGAACTCAAAATTGACTAAAAGATGGAATTTCTTTCTTGACATCTATTTTCTGCTTATAGGATTTTGTTCGTTCGTTGCACGTCTTTAAGCCTCTTTTGACGTAACGTAATACGTATAAAATAATCTGTCATTACCTGTCTAGAGAATTGTCAACTTGACGTTTTACATGGTGTTTGACATTTTCGTTCATTTACTTCTCTTTGAAGCATTTTGTAAGATGCTGTATTTATCTGTCATTATGCTCTATACTATCTATGCAAGACACATGGTCGTTCGTATTGTCATGTCGCAATGTTTTTCTGATGTCAACGTCAAAGTCAATTCAATCAATCAGAAAAGTCGATCGCAGAGTCTGCTGTTTGCTAAAGTGGTTTTGAATGTTTTAGATTGATAGGAGATATAATATTCCTCGAACATGTCGCAAACTGCGGGCGTAAAGCCCTTCGCGATCGCTGGTCGAGTGGCAACGGAAAGAGAAAGATGCTTGGGGATGACTGATGCCGAAAGAGCCTGGCGTAAGCAATGGCTCCAAGATCAAGTTTTGGCTTCCAATGAACCGTTGTACGTTGAAGAATATTGGAGAGAACGTACTAATCCTATACGCCGCATCTATCGTAAACCTCTCGACCTTCTCTACGGAGCCCTCACGCCAGTACTGGTAGGATTACATAATAGTAACCTGTAAATGTATTTGTTGCCATTACATTTCATTAATTCAGGTGAACTAAAAATTACCCTTTTATTCATAGGGCGAACAACGTGCTACTAACTACAGATACATAACAGGAAAAGTATTTCTAATTGCTTTCGGCGTAATGGGTGTTCATTATTACTTCAAGTACCATGGAAATGTAAGTTATTATTGTTTCATTTGAACTGTATCTTACAACTTTGGAGTAATTTATTCTGATTTTTATACTGAATTATATTCTTACAGGATTGGACTAAGAAGGGAAGTTGGAGAGTAGTGAGGTCGAAACCAATGGTTTTGCCCGGCCAGCCCGGTTTCCCATTTAAATCTGAGAAAAAGCCAGCCGACTATGCTGACAGAGGCTTCCAGAATTCTCCTATTTAAATAATTTCATTTGAGTAATGTACATAGATATTTAAATAATAGTGAATCTAATAAATATTGTTTTCTTGTTAATACCATGCAAGTATATATTTTTTAATATTGTAGTGGATCATTTTCTTGTTTTAGTGCATGGAATATTGAAGGGCCCATTTACATACTGTGTAAGCTTCAATGAGGAAGAAAAAAGAGTGACGGATAAGTGGGTTGCATCATTTGCTTATTTTGAAGTAACAAATTTATTTACTTTCACTTACGAGGGGGATCTATAGGTTGGGAAATTATACCAAAAGTTCTGTTTATGAAATATTTGAATTTACAATTTCAAAAATTTATTTATTTGTTTATACATAAATACAAAAGGAAGTGAAGCTTTGTCAATTGGCACTAAAATTATATTATTTTACTTTTATAATTGCTAGTTACCAGTCTTATGTACTTGGGTAAGTACATAAGAATTTTTAACTTAAATGTATGTATGGATAAATAAAATAACATGACATGTATTATGCAAAATGTATTCCTTCTGAATTAAAAGCATGCAAAAGTTTCATAAAATCATCACAGTCCATAGTTCTTGCCCTCATCTGATCAGATTCTGCCGCAACCAATATATCTTGAACCTTCTGTTTTATATCAAAATCTTCTGGTATCTCCTATGGAAATAATAAAAATATAATAACATCCAAATTAATATACTCTCATCATCATTAGCTTGGACCAGTTTTATTATTGCAATAATATTAATAGAGCTAGGTAATTTCAAACAGTTTGTAAATGCTTGTAAGACAGTTTTGAACAATCCTATTCCAGTAGCAATTAATTATCTACATTGAATCACATTGTAGCAACACTCTGAATACTACTATTCAATTACATTTACAATAGCCTAAAGCTTAATATGATATAAATTTTTAAATTAGTAGATTTAAAAAAATTGTTCAATTGGAAAACTAAGGAAATAATTACCTTATTATGTAAAGAACAATGTACTCTATAATTCTTGTCCAAGACAGCCATAGTAGTACTATGTTTAAAAGCAGCTGACAGGGTTTTGTTCTTCCTCACAAATGCTATTCTGGTAAGGCCGTCCCATTCAACAAAATTGATTGGTGGTGGTGGATTTCTCGGTTCTATCCTCACTACACTTGATTCTACTTTAGGTGGAGGCCTAAAATTATTTTTACCAACCTAAAATATAAAGAATTTGGATCATATAAATTCTACTACACACAAAATAGGTTTCTATAAATATTTGATATTTATTGCCAGATACTACTTACCTTCATCAACATATCAACTCGAGCCAGTAGTTGTGTGTTAATAGACAGTCTACAATACAGTTTATCACCAGGCTTTGCAACAAGACGCTGGGCAAATTCTTTCTGGAACATCAACACAGCACAACGGAAAAAAGGCCTGTGCAGTAATAGTTTGAACACCAATGGAGAACTTATTTGATAAGGTATATTTGCAACACATATATCGAAGAATGGTAATTCTGTTTTCAAGACATCTCCAACAATAATTTGTAGTTTTGCTTGATATGGTGTGCCTTGGACTCGTTTCTGTAGCTCTGCAACAAGTCTGTAATGTAAAATAGTGAGATGAGATCATAAGAATTTTTACACACGTAAAAAGTGAACAGTCCTTAGAGAAATATGAATACCTTGTATCGATTTCACAAGCCACAACTTTTTTCACCCTATCTAGCAGCTTTATTGTCATGTTACCAGTTCCCGGACCTATCTCAAGAGCTACATCAGTGGGCCTCAAACCAGCTTTATCCAACATAGAAGTAATAATCAGGGGATTTTTCAATATATGCTGGCCAAAGTCTTTATTAAACTGAATACCTGTAATGAAACAAAATGTAAATTAATACTTTTATAACATTTTATTTTTTACAATGTGAACATAACCTCTACTAAATACCTTGCTTAGCTATATCTTTGTGTATCCTAGTTTTCTTCTCTGGTTTTACCTTAGGCATTTTTTTAGTTATTAACTGAGCGCAAATAATTGAATAAACTAAATAATATAAATAGAAAATTAAGTTTTCTAAATGTCAAAATAATGTTTTGAATCATGAAAATGACATGCAGTGTGGTCTGTACTCTGTGGTGTACAATTTGACAGATTGACTTTTGACAATATCTATATCTGTTATAGGTACAGTGCAGACTTATAAACACCAAAAGTATACTAACGTATATATGTTGCATGGATAAATAACGCAGCGACCAAGTGAAGTGATCTAGTTTTGGAAATAGCCGAGGCTATTGTGGAGGCTATATATTACTTTGATCTATGGCCAGTCTACGAGCGCAGACTTATTAACTAAGAAATGGTTCGATAAACATAAGTCATTATTTTCTTATTCTAAAATAAAGTAAACATTATAAACTTAAGTTAATAATTTCAAAATATTGTGCAAATGATTATTTCGGAAACATTGATATGCAAAAAAATACTAATTGAATATTGAAAAATGTTCAGTCGGTATCTCAATGGCGAGCTTTAATAATATACACATTTTTTTCTTAGGGCAAAACAAGCGCGTTGTTGGTTGAAACATATTTCTTTTTAAATCTGGCAATTCTGTATCGTCAAATTTTGGCATGGTTGATCTTTACGGGACCGAGTGAAATAAAACCATTTTGTTAGAATTATTATGAAAATGGAGTGGAAACCTGAACAAGAAGGATTAAGACAAATTTTAACACTTCTCAAGGAGTCACAATCACCAGACACTGTCACTCAACGTGCAGTTCAACAAGTATCCTTTTTACAATTTTCACATCAATGCTTGCTATCGGCATGGATGCATTTTTATATTTCCTCAGTATATTTTATCATTAACGTGTTTTCTTTGCTAACTTCTTTTGTTGTTACTTACAATTAATTACTGTTTGTATAGGCGTGTGATAGACAACCCCTCCACGCTTAGTATAAAATCGATTTTTCCGACATGACAGTCATTGACAGCTTTCGGTTAATTATATTTTCCATAACAATGTAATATCAGAAATTGGAAGAATTGAATAAGTATCCAGATTTCAACAATTACTTGATTTTCGTTTTGACGAAACTGGTAACCGAAGAAGAACCTACAAGGTCCTTGAGTGGATTGATTTTAAAAAACAATGTAAAAGCACATTACCAAAGCTTTCTGCCGGAGGTAGCGGAGTTCATAAAGCGAGAATGCTTGTCAGCTGTCGGAGACCCGTCTCCGCTGATCCGCGCCACTGTGGGCATTATCATAACAACAATAGCCAGCAAGGGAGAGCTAACCTCTTGGCCGGAGCTTTTACCTGCCCTGTGTCAGATGCTCGACTCTCAGGACTACAATGTTTGCGAGGTAAACATTGCTTGTCTTTATTGTGTTTTCTTTTAATATTAAGTTAAGTTATATATTAATAATACTTTATTTTTAGGGAGCATTTGGAGCATTACAGAAGATTTGCGAAGATACAGCCGAGTTACTTGACAGTGATGCATTAAACAGGCCTCTAAATGTGTTGATCCCTAAATTTCTACAGTTCTTTCGTCACTCATCACCTAAAATCAGATGTCATGCTATTGCTTGTGTCAACTACTTCATAATGGGCAGAACACAAGCCCTCATGTTGCATATAGATGCATTTATTGAGGTTTGTAACATTTTTACTATGCCTAAGTATAGTTTATTGATATATAAGATATATCAATATTTAACAATGTCTCTTTTTTTAGAATCTCTTCCACCTTGCAGCAGATGAAGATCCAGATGTTAGAAAAAATGTTTGTCATGCATTAGTCTTACTGTTGGAAGTCCGACTAGACAGACTCATACCACATTTGCCAAACATTATTGATGTAAGTCAAATATAATTTTGTGAAATTCTTGTTTACTTGAATTTTTATTGTAGAAATTAAAGGAAAAATTCAGTACACTATGTTTTGAGTCTCACTTCACTGATATAATTTAAGAAAATGGATTTTTCTTGGCATCTTTTCAAGACAATAAACTGCCACTTTGTAAAAATTATAACATTGTTCTATTCACAGTACATGTTGGTACGTACACAAGATCCTGAGGAAGGGGTTGCTCTGGAAGCTTGCGAGTTCTGGCTTTCACTTGCTGAACAAAATGTCTGCAGAGAGGTGAGAAAATTTAAATAAAACTAGTCTTAATATCTAAGTACACTGAATATTAAAAACTCCACTGCTTATTATTTTATTTCATATGAAGAATGTGTTTGAATGATCAGTTATGCTATGTTTCAAAGTAAATTTAAACTAGATATGATTCTGTGGTAATAATTTTCCATATTGTAAACAATTTTCGAATGTAAACAATATCAACCATTACTAAAAGCAAGCATGCAATGGCTTAACATTCTTGATTAGATATGGAAACTGAGCATTAGATAAGAAATATTAACAAGCTGTTTTGTAATCCTTTGCATAGAGAAAACTTCAATCATGATTTAATTTTGTTTCTTTTTTTTTAAATATTGCAATTATTGTAAATGTATTATTGAATCATTTGAGTCGGTATACAACATGAGATTTTACATTTTCTTAGAATATTAATGTTTTTCAATTCTTGTCAAAATATATCTGTCTTGTTACAGGTAAATCTTTTCTTTTTTTATAACTTAGGCAGGCAAAGAAGCAGAATAGTATATTATTACCATTACCATTTGCCGCATTATAATCTAGTTTAGATTGCCAATTTATTTAGGTTACTAACATTGACTTGTGTACTTTATCTAAAAATTTAAAGTAGTTGAAATGACATTGCCAGATCAATTCCAGGCGACTATGCAGTACCTAACAGTCGTTGTTCTATTGAACTAAGTAATAAAATGTAACATACCTTTAAATTCCTGGCCTTTATAGTTGAATGTTGTAATGGTTATCAGGTGTTGGGTCCTCGCCTGCCTACATTGCTGCCAGTGTTGGTGCGTGGGATGCGGTACTCCGAGATGGACGTGATCCTGCTGCGCGGCGACCGAGATGATGACGCCGACGACGCCGAGCCCGACCGCGAGTCCGACATCCGACCGCGCTTCCACAAACCGCGCTCGCACACCATCAAACATAACGGTGAGTTTGATCATCTAAACCTGTGTTTCCCAATCTTTATTGGACCATGAACAACTTTCCTTCCAGAGCATCTTTGGTTGTTTAGTTGGTGGGTTCGAGGTTCTGTTCTTAGCTGGATTTAGTTATTAGCTCAAGTTAGGCTAGCTTAGTTTTAAATACATGCCTCCGGTACTCAGGTACTAAATGATCCCTTAATTTTTGTTTCTTTAATAGTATGCATTTGTTTCTCAGCCGGGGGTGGCGACAGTAACATGTCTGGGGGCGGCGACTCTGACGACGACGAGGAGGGCGGCGGCGACGACGACGGCGCGCTGTCCGACTGGAACCTGCGCAAGTGTTCGGCGGCTGCGCTCGACGTGCTCGCTAACGTGTTCGGCGCCGATCTCCTGCCTGTCCTCTTTCCTATACTCAAAGAGACGCTGTTCCACAATGATTGGGTGATTAAGGTAAGTTTATCGGGTTTTTACACCATTCGGTTTAAGTATGTTTGGTTGAAGGTTAAACATGTAATGTATGAAACCTGGATTAATTCTACTCTTTATACTTACTAATATAAACAGTGCGACTGGTGTGACAAGACTACCTTTTCTGACATGTACAGTCAAGAGCCAAAACTTAACTAACAAGAATATGTACTTCTTACGTTCAGAAAAAAATTGTCGAGTCGTTTAATTGAGTTAAAATTGTCTGTCTATATAATTTACGTTTTTCAAGAGCCTTTAATGTAATTTTACCATACACAGTGACTATCATAATATATCGTAATATCTGTAGTTGACCTTAAATTTCACTAATAATAATACTATTCTAGGAGAGCGGCATTCTAGCGTTGGGCGCGGTGGCGGACGGCTGCATGGGCGGCATGGTACCACACCTGCCAGACCTGGTGCCCTACCTGGTGTCATGTCTGGCGGAGCGCAAGGCACTCGTGAGAGCCATCACCTGCTGGACCCTGTCGCGGTATTCACACTGGATTGTGTCGCAGTCACATGATCTCTACCTCAGACCCGTCATGACTGAGGTTCGTCTTTTGACTAGTAAAGTTTTACTTATCACATTAGTAGTTTACTTATTATTTTTATAAATGTAATGAACTGGAACTTCTCTGTATTGTGACATATCCTAAGCTAATAAGGCTAGGGTTAACCATAGATGGATTGCTTTGAAGCATTTCGTTCAAACAATCGCACACGCCGCCTACCCCTGTAAAGATATCGGACTGCACGCATCTGTTTTAAATTGCCGCCGCTGACTGCTTGAAACAGACTATCTATAATCACCCATCCCATACTTGTAACTCAATAACTGATATCATTTGCAGTTGCTAAAACGGGTGTTGGACAACAACAAGCGCGTACAAGAAGCGGCTTGTTCGGCGTTCGCTACTCTCGAGGAGGAAGCGTGCACCGAGCTCGTGCCGTACCTCGGACACATCCTACAGACACTCGTGTACGCATTCAGCAGATACCAACACAAAAACTTGCTCATACTGTACGACGCCATTGGCACCCTAGCCGACTCAGTAGGCCACCATCTAAACAAACCAGAGTACATTAACCTCCTGATGCCCCCGCTCATTACCAAATGGAATGTGTTAAAAGATGAAGACAAGGACCTATTTCCGCTGCTAGAGGTTTGTTCACATGATTATTTTAATTTTAATTTTAATACATTATAATTATGTGTGTAACAATTTGTTCATGCTGTATGGAAATTGTTTTTCAGTGCTTATCGTCAGTTGCCACGGCTCTACAGTCAGGGTTCTTACCATACTGTGAACCTGTTTTTAGGAGATGCGTATCATTAATTGAGCAGACACTTAATCAAAACATTGTGAGTACAATATTTGTTTAGTTTTTATTACAGTGGAAAGTATTAATTTCTTTTTTTAATATGTATAGTGTATACTTTTATCACTTTTGTGCTTTAGCTAAATGTGCTGTTATTTTTATTTCCATATTATTGTATAGTATAGGCCAATAGAATGTTTCTTCATTATTGTCACAAAAATAAAGTTCAACAAAAATCTGGTTTTAACACACCATGCGCAATTGCGCATGCTTTGTTATCATCAACAATGAAATCAGCCACTCAATTGTAATCTCCGTTGCAGGCGAATACACAAAGTCCGGAACAGTTTGAAGCACCTGATAAGGACTTCATGATAGTTGCCCTGGACTTGCTGAGTGGGCTAGCGGAAGGGCTGGATGGCCACATCGACCACCTGGTCCAGAACTCCAACCTCATGCAACTGCTGTACCAGTGCATGCAGGACTCCATGCCTGAGGTATACCTTGTATGTCACTCGCTTCACTTACTCGGGGGCGCATAGGGCCGACGTCGGTTGGTGTTGTGGAGCTATCTCAAATTATTTAATATATTTTTATGTCTAATTCTAATATAATAATTATGCTTTTGAGGTGACTGGATATCAGTTTCGATGTTAATAGCTATCTGTGTATTCATTCATATTACAATGTCAATACAATTGCATGCAAACATTGTCATAACACTTTCTGCTTATGTATTTATGTTTATAACATTAATTACATATTTTGCTTTACTTGCATCTATGAATTATCTACTTAAGCAACAACTATTGGCATATTATGTATAACAAATATATTATAACCATGTATTGTTTAAGTAACATAATCATCATATACATAAGTATCTGGCATCTCCATCAACTACTAACTCATTTGGGTGAAGGGAATTTGATGTTTAATGTTGAACTATTAAGTGATACCAAATTCGTTATGTGATAGGTTCGTCAGTCGTCATTTGCGTTGCTGGGAGACCTTACGAAGGCTTGCTTCCAACACGTGCATCCATATATCCCGGAGTTCCTGCCCATCCTGGGAATGAACCTCAACCCTGAACTCATTTCAGTGTGTAATAACGCAACCTGGGCAATAGGCGAAATCAGCATTAAATTAGGTAAGTGCCGGTTTTAATACTATCGTAGTAGAATATTCAGTTTTGGTAATTTATGTGTATATTAAATATAGGTCCGTTATGATATTTGCCTGAATTAAGCAGCGATAATAATGTAGGTTGTGCACAGAATTTAATAGATTAATCAGATATAGATGGATTAAATTATAATTACTTTGGATTTAGTGTGAAATATATTTATTTCACACAACACATTGTTTACTTAATATTCGCACATTAGCATTGTGCGAACATACTGTGTAGATAATTCTCGGATTAGAAACAGAGAATTTAATTTTCAGGACCAGAAACATCAAAGTACATACCGCTTGTGTTGAACAATTTAGTGGACATTATCAACAAACCGAACACTCCTAAAACACTACTTGAGAACACAGGTAAGTGATAAATAAGCGACGCAAGTAATTAAGTAGTATATTACAGAAAACTTAACTAATCATATAAAAAAATTATGTCCGTTTATATTATTTGCTAGAATGTTTTCAGTAAAAGACATTTTTGGTGGCAGTTATGTAATGCTGTGTTATAATATTTATACCATCTTTGTTCTACCCCCTCACTGCTTCATTATGGTTTCCCACTGTTCATCATTAACGTGTTTTTGTTATATATCTACCAGTCTTCACTGCTACATAGATATATTTATCTTACCAATAAATACATAGTTTAATTAAACATAAACAATTAAATCTTTCAGCATTATAGAACAACTTATATTTATGTTATACTTTTAAAAATAGATGGTATTGTGGACACTAGCATTATTAATACTGATTAAAGTCGCGATTAATAATAAAAAATAATTATATATATAGATTGGCGTAGATATAATAATTGAGGCGGCGGATCGGCATTGCGTAGTAAATTCGATATAAATCTGAATGTTGAGTTGAATTGAGTTTGAAAAAAATAACTAGTACACATGACATGTTAATAACGAATTTGATTAAATTGTAATATCTTGAAAAACATGTTTACCCTATCTGTAGGTAGCTATGAAAACTGTAAAATACAACAGACATTTATATAGTTGTAAGAGCATGAATGAAGATGATTGCAATAGATAGGCATACAAATGGGCTCCAAATGCAGAAAGCCAATAGTAGATTACAATCATCTGCAGAAATTTCATTTATTATTCATTATTTTATAGCAAGTTATAAAAAATAAATGTCCATTCTTTGTATTATCCTGTGTTTATCTCCCTTACTAATTTTATTACCTTTAGGGAGTGTTATTCTGCCGATCTTTCGTCAATATTTCTATATATCTATGCATATATTGTCTGATATCTTTTTTGTTACTGGGGATTTACTGTATATATTATTATATATGTTGTTTTACCACAAAAGTAGTGCCATAGACTAAATACAGTGTGTGCCTCAACATAAAGGAGGGCTGGGGTCGCCGCGACGCGCCTAGCGGGTCACCCGCGACCCACAGCTCTCCTTAATGTATTATGATTATTTGTTTAATAGTTATTACTTAGTACAAAATTGTTTGACCATTTTTTATATTTGTAATACTAATTTGTTGCTGTTGACTTATGTAATTTAACTATGTTTTGGATGGTTTGTTGATTTGTTTTCTTGGTTTTGTTCTCGGTATGTCGTGGCGTGTAGCGATTACTATCGGTCGGCTAGGTT
The DNA here is from genome assembly GCA_001278395.1 of Lerema accius. Lineage (NCBI taxonomy): Eukaryota > Metazoa > Arthropoda > Insecta > Lepidoptera > Hesperiidae > Lerema > Lerema accius. Next base: position 141,656 of record LGAG01000636.1, on the reverse strand, counting down.
ATGTGTGCCCCCACGACGTCGCACCCGTATTACATCAATTTGTACGCCAGTGGTCTGTAGTCATTTTTTTTATTATTACTTTATATTATTATAATTACGTTCAATATTTACTTAATAAGTTACGAGTATTATTTTTCGATCGTGGATGGTGTTTGTTCGTGGCTTATTAATACATATATTGTTTTACCTGATTAGTTGTTCTTGTTTCTGTTTCCCCGGCATGACAATGTACCGAATCTGTTCCATACTACGGCACACTCAATACTGTCACTGACTTAAGGGGTGGTATCTATCTGATCATAATTATTATTTTCAGTGGTGTATTTTATGTATGTTGAACACCATCCGCTTTCTAAAATAGTTTAACTGCTAAATTTTATGTAAATTATTATTTCACCCAAACTGTGGGACAAATCTGGCTCCGTTAGCTGCATTTCATCATTTTATTACTGATACTATTGTATTATGAGATTGGATTTGTTTTCAGTTTGGAGCTCTCATAAATAAGTGTTCATACTTTTATTTTCGTAACTATCACTCTATACACAATCCTTCATTTTATAAATATAATTAAGTACAAATATTATTATAATTTCCACAAATCACTTTTTAAATTAATTCTCAGTTTGCTTTATTATTTTTAGTGACTAAAACCATACTCGATAATTAATTTTTGACGCACTCTTATTTTGATTTTTTTGGAAATCCTCAGAAATTCACGGTATTAGGTAATTGACATAGTCGCATCTGATTGGCTTGACGATAATATTTACACTCCGGTAGAAGCTGAATCCTGTTTTAAACAAAACAAAAGGAATTGCATTTAACGCAGTATTTGAAAAGTATATTTACATTTATATGCTTTATCAATTTCTCTTAATAATTTAAAATATCTTAACACTGCATCTAGATTTTTATTAAACAAAATATAGCACCTGAGTGTCCCAATCGGAGGCGATTAGTAAAATATTTTTTAACGAATTTTTCTGTGGACATTTTTCGAGTTTCATACTACTAGAACCATGATTAGAGTATTGTAATCGGAGTAAACACCGAGTGTATTAATATGTTAACCCGTCCGCGTACGAGCGCGACTCGCGGGGGATTAACCGGTCGGTTGCGCAGGTGTACGTCGCTGCGGAACATCCGGGATAACGACGAGAAGGATTCAGCGTTCCGAGGGATCTGCCAGATGATCCAGGTGAACCCGGGGGGCGTGGTCTCGGACTTCATGTTCTTCTGCGACGCCGTGGCGTCGTGGTCGCACCCCAAGGACGACCTGAAGGAGATGTTCGCGAAGATCCTGCACGGGTTCAAGAACCAGGTGGGCGAGGAGAACTGGCGCCGGTTCGCCGACCAGTTCCCCGCGCAGCTCGGCGCGCGCCTCTCCGCCATGTGCGGGATATAGACGCCGGGGGGTTAATTACATGGTGAGTTCCACTATACCTCGTTTTTTTCGTCGTGATTTAAAAGGTAAACAATCTTGGCACAACTTTTATTTATTTCATTAATTTAAAAAAATATTTAAAAGTATACAGAAATTTATTTTAACATTAAATTATTGTTTATTCTTATATTACTTGATCTACGTTTATGATAACATGAAAACATAATCAATGTAAAACAAGTTTATTTAAGATTTATAAAGATTTCCATGTGTTTCGTACTTATACATCTTAGTTTTAAATGATTAAAGAGATATTTGGAGTACAGTGTAACGTTTATTCCAGGGGAACCAATGTGAAATCGGGTCGGGAAGACATTAGGGCTCGCCCGCCGCCGCCTCTAGTGCCAACGACACACACCGAAACTACAACGTAACACTTCCCACAATAGATAACGTTAACCTTGTTTTAGTACCTGAGTGTTTCTGTAGGGAGCGGCGGAACAACTCGTCTCCTTCGAGGTTGTGAACCGAGGCGTTCGGCTTTACTTAACGCACATTGGCGGGCTATGAGTACATAGTAGTATGTATGTCATGGGGGTGCTAGGCTTATTGTACTCGTATCGTATCGTAACGTAGTGGTCGTGGTCGTGAGTTGTAAATGTCGCACGTTGCATGCTTGCGTGCCGTTTATTCGTTGTTTTCGAATCGTATCGCGCAGTCTCGCCTGTAGTGTAGCGTGCTCACGGCGTCGTTTTAACACTGACTTTCGAGCCGATGGTCGATTCTACTTTAATTGCATGAACTTAGTTTTAGTCTGTAGTTTTGTAATGACGATAAGGCGATTGATTTGTTTGCTCTAGAGATTGAATGTTTCGGAGTGTCGTCGGAGCGAGGACTTGCGCATTTCTGATGTCTAGTTGAGGCTTGTCGCATTTCTTGAGTTTCTGTTGTCTGTCGAGGCAAATCCAGGGTGTATTTTTTTGAAAATTATTCGTCCAAATTATCTTACTACTTTCTGCCGCTGTCCCAAAATCAATTTCAGTATAAGTCGGTGTAGATGTGTCAATAATATGTGGGATCGTGTGATTTAAATTAAATAGATATGGTAGCAAATACATCTTCCATCAACAACTGATTGGTTCATGTTTAAGATTTGATTAATATGAACTAGCATTTCAGAACAATTTGAATATCTTTACCAATATTTTTATTTGAATTTAAATTGCGTAAAGTATTACATTGATCTAGATTTTTTTTTTAATTACAAATTGAAGCGATATCTTAATTAAATATTAAAATTAACACTTGGAATATATTTTAACAATATAATAAAAGAGTCATTAAAAGTACCTATAGGTATCAAAAATTTAAATTGACTTACATTGTAAGTTACAATTATGTTACAAATTAAGGGACAATTTAAAAGATAAGTTTACACACTCATAGAAAAGCCTCAAGTCTTGTTTCAAAATTGTACTTTTGCGTTACATATAGGAGCTAAGTGATGTAACGCTGCGTTGGACTGTGTTTGGTTCGTTAAATATCGTGGGTGTTTAGATAGCGTGTCATGTAGGTAGTAGATATACAAGTCATCGTTCGCTCCGAGCAGTTCCCGCCGGAGACGACGTACACTGCTCAAGAAACGTTTCGCGCTCGTGTTTCATTCGTTATCATTACTAACAATGAACTTCTATTCTCTTCACTTCGTTTCATGTAGTATTTCTTATAAAATTTAATGTAGTATTAAAAATTACTTTAGGTGTTTGTAAAATGAAAGCTGCGATATCTTATAAAATACATCTTTGTTCTAAAAGCATTTATTTCTCTTGTGTTAACAAGGCCTCTTCAAAAGTTATTTTAGTATTTGCAATCGATGTTTTTAACTACTATTTTAATATAAATTACAAGACTTAGTGAAATCGAGAATTTAAGTGAACTGTGATTTGTGACTGGTTCATTTTGACTAATATATGTACGATTATATGTGACGGTGTAGATATACTGCTTTGATAGATTTTATGTGGGCTAGATTTCTGCTATATTATATACCAAATAGTATTTTTACGTTGTATTTTGTTATAATGGATTTGTATGTGGGAGTCGTCCGCTGAACGACACTTGCAATGTCGACTGGCCACGCGGAATGACGGCACGTCACGTGACGTCACAACCTGCTAGTGGACATTGCGATTGTTGGTTAGCTACCACGGCGACTTGTTTGATTGATATAAAGTAATATTTATGTGTATATTTAATAAAATAATATTATGTATATGTAAATACATTATTTTGTTGTATATTATTGTATGCGAGTAAAATTGTTACTTTTTGTTTTATAAAAGCTAAAAAGTCTGACTTTAACCACTTGTTGTGTCATTTTAGTAATTTCAGTTGAAAATTAATGCGTTAGCCATCTCACGAATATTGTTAGGGATGAATTTTCATTTCATAAATAATTTACCTGTAAGATCATTTACTATTTTGTCTCATAAAAAAATCCTTGCCATGTTTGTTTATAAGCTTCAAGAATCTACAGAACAACTGATGAAATCGATTTTTGCACAATGTAACTGCACGACAATTCGTCCCTTACAACCGTTCGATGTATTCTTAGTGTTCTGAAAATTGTATAGTTGGTATTTAGTCGGTTTCGCAATCGTAACTGCAACGTTGGATTTATGGTGGAATTGTAAATCACTTGGAGATATTGCAAATTTGAACATTCCTTGAGAGATAATCTTTATTGGCCTTCGTTCACGAGATCTTTTGTATTAAGTCACTTGCAAGTTTTTTATCACATTTACAATTTTTTCACTAAATTGCGTGTATTTATGTATAGTAGCGATTGCACCTCGGTCCCCGAACCCTGAAGTCCCTTCGGTTCCATGTCCCGAGTCCCTTCTAGTCCCATTCCTTGTCATGTGCCAACGAAGCTGAGTCGTGTGCGGTCGAGTGCTCACCATCCGACAACCACCCGACGGTGCCGCCCCCTCTGCGATACATTTACAAGTATCTAGTCTCAGTTGCGGCGCGGACTTTGACGTTTCGAAAATTAAATGTCAGTTTGACAGTTCCGTATCATTAGCTCTTTAATCTATGGTTCAAAACTTATGTATGACGAATCGGTAAGACTTCATCATCATCGCTTATAGAATATTGGGTGTTTTGTAGGGCGAGAGGGGGGGTGGCAGCGTCGGCGCCTCAGACCCGGTAAACAAGTAAATTGTAAAGTAGTGCACCACTGCCTCGGATACTATTTGAGAAACTTTATTTATTTTTAAGTGAAATACATTATATAAATGTTACGGGTCATCTCGTAATTTATTTTTAAGGTAGTAGATTTGTCGTCATATTTTTTTTTATTGTACTAGTTTTTCCTAAAAAACCGTGATAATAGCTGACTAAGTGATTGCATGATTGTGTGAGAGAGCGAGGCGGCGTTCGTGAGGCACGATTCCCTTCCTCGAGGAATATTATTGAATATTTTAGTCATATTGTATTAAAGGGCACTCGTGAGTGTCGTCGATATATAAACGCTATAGGGATAATATTTTTGTGTTGTGCATTATACATTTGTATTATATTTAATATATGTATTGAAAAGCAGCAGTCCCTCGTCGAAATTCTTATATAATTATACCTACTATTTTTATGCAGAGAAATTTATTTTGTACGTGTTCATAATTATTTATTAAATAAATAATAAAAACAGCAATATGTTGGTACAAAAATTTTAATATAGCAAAAGTGAGTGGTGGGCCCGAACAGGGACGCACCACCTCTGTAATTATTGATTCCCAGTACCTATTATTGAAATTAAATAAACACAATAAATTACTTTTCCAATAGATGTTTTAATGATAAGGTTTTTATGTGAAGTAGCAATTAAAATTTAATGCTTTTTACAAAATTTTATCGCCAAGTTAATAATTAAAAAAAAAAATGTCCTGAATACTCATAATAGCCCTTATTTTTTGAGTATGTATTTATATTTATATACTTAACTATTATTTTGTTTTACTGTTCTCTATTATGAGCCGTACTTATAATTATTATGATCTATGATATAATGTTCTCATTTCACACTACTGTTCCTTAATTTATTAATTTAGTTACGCTAAGCAAATTACTGTCATCTTGAGAGTAACATCCGATTAACATCAAACGATACGCCGTATTACTGGTGTGCAGAGCTTGCATTAGTTGCGTTATTGAACAGCTTCAAGTGAGTGCAGTAATAGTACTTAAGTCAGATACATTTAAGGTCTGTTTTACTATATGCATAAAAATATACAATCTATAGCTACACAGTAATATGACTGGAGATTATAATCGAATTTAAATTAATATAAAACGAAAATATCTACTTTTAATGAGGCTTTTTAATAATAAAAAAAATTGGTAAAACAGGCCTTAACAAATTAGCAATAATAAGCAGTCTTCAGACGCTACCTCTTTGGCCTAATATAGGCGTTATGTCCACGAGATAAATTGTAATTTTGTATGAATATGCAGTTTTATTCTGTACTCACTGTTTGGCGAAATTGTACAGTATGTAGTATGTCGAGCCGCAGTATATCCATACTGTTGACGAGTTGTTTACCTTAAGTTCTGGTTGTAATACAATGATCAATGACCTCACCATAGACATTCTTTTACCATACATTTCGTTAATAAAGCACTTATTGTTCGATAAATGCTTTTTATTTTTTATAACAAATTCAACCTTAACATTAGAATATTAGTGTCTTCGTTACACCACACTACTTTAAACAGTTCCATAATTCGTTAATATATATTAGAAGAATATACAGATTGTACGGTAAATTAATTTATACTTACATAATTATGTAAAATAAAATTGACCACACCTAAGTGGATCATTAAGTTGACTTCTTTCTATGAATATTAACAAATACGATACAACAAAATTATTCCGTGTAACTGACATAACTTTTCTCTTTGGTGATAATTTA
>LGAG01000636.1:107235-125903 GCA_001278395.1 Lerema accius | reverse complement strand
GAAATACATCAAAACCGAAAAGTTTAATTACTCTGTGCTGTATAGGTGAACATTGTTGTCAATTAGAATTTATTTGTGGACCAAAATCAAAAGACTCTCTGTGTGAGATAAGGAGCAGCAATTCAATTATGTTTGACAGCTATCTAAGCAAGTATTCAGCTGCTAGTTATGGCACACCACTAAACCAGGCAAGCGGTGACGTTGCAGTATGAATTAACTAACTATTAAGGAAGCACTCCTCAGCTCCCCAGCGACAAAGAACGGAGACCAAGCTGTAAGTGTATACCGGTGTTGTCTCGACAAGCGACGTGGAAGCTCTTGGCTCGTCCGTGCCGCTTGTTCTCGGCCTCGTCCGCGCCGACCACCACTAAGTCCAGGTCCGTCATGGTGCCCTCCGTGTACTGCAACCAACGGAGGAGTTACAACTATAAGACATTTATTTATAGTACCTTTATAACATGCAGTTTAATGGTAAACGGAGTACAGGATGCCCCGACTAGGAGGACTGGCTAGTGGCTATCCCCTGAATTCAAAAGGGGCGGAACCGGTCAGAGTGCCAAAGTTAGGAGATCCATGTCCAACAGTGGCCCTCTAAAGGCTGATGGATAGAATAGTACCTAAATGACTTAAAATAACAGGATTAGATTTTGGAGTTGCGAAGGTGACAACGATGGGTCACGCTCAGAATATGGCAAGATTGGCAGGCAAACCACAACCTCTGATATTTCAGTGCGCTCATAAGTCATGTTTAACCCCGTGGAAGTTATCAAAAGTTACTACCACTAGATCTTTTTAGCAGCTTACGCTTTTTCTTTAAGTCAGTACGAAATAGGACCATAACATCATGGTAATAAGACTGCGTATATCGAAAGATATTAGTATAGTATAGAAATAGTGTTACCTCTGGTTTAATCTTGTACCAGCCAGCTTTTTTCCTGTTAGCGATGTAGTGGGAGTCGACGTCCTTCACCACGATACCTTCCGACTGGTTCTCTATGGCGGCGTTCAGCGCGTTCAGGATATCATCGCTACCATACAAATATATTATTGTTATGTCATTGTTAATAAGGCTACGAAGACGTATAGTTGAAATTAATACCTATTATGTAATCAATTATACTGAAATCAGTTTTCCTAACCTTCTTATATGTTAAGTTTTCTGAATCTTTAGGTGATTTAAATCCAGTTTTCTAATGTAATCCGGTAATAACCGTAAATTACATTCCTAAAATATATTTATGTTGTTGCTGTCATAAACAGAATTTTAAATTACTTGCATTAATTAAATACAGAAAATTCACGACAAAATTTATTCAAACTTAGCCTACACCTAAAAACAATTTAAAAAAACTTAGTAATAAAAATAAACTATTTTTTACGTACTTTTGTTTAACAGGTTTTCTCTCACTGTGGTGTATGACTCCACGGATGGTAGTAAATGCCGCGTCCAATATCTTGAGCCGCTCTGTCAAACATAACCCGCCCTTGTCCGGGGAGCCCACTAGCGACCGACCGTTGTAGTACAGAATGTCGAACACACAGAAACATGGCTGGAACACCGACTTCTCTGTTATCTTCTTCACGTCGAAAGCCATTCCTTGATTAAAAAAAGTATTTTTGTAAGTACTAACCGAACTGTAAAATTATTAAATGAGGTTACTTAAACTCCGTTTCAAACATCTTGCGAGAAAAAGTAAACTATCTTAGAGTGTCTTTTTATTGTAATTAATTTCTGTTTACTTTTCAAAAAAAATAATTAAGAAATGATTAAAAGTAGTCCCAAGATTGTTTACTTTTTCTCGCAAGATTGTTCGTTGAAACGAAGTAAAGGCTTAAGTATGATTTATTTGTCTTAAGTCCGTTCATATTATTAAGGAATAGTTAAACAAAACACCTTTAGATCCGAAGTAACCATATTGTTTATTCCATCCCATCATTTCACCATCGAGTATAATACTTTTTACGTTTTCAGAAAAACAGCCTTTCAGGTGAGGAGTCAACAGCCCGGAGCAATAAGTCTTCCCATACTTATCAGCGTATTTAAAACCTTTTCTTGAAAAATACTCAAATACTCCATTCTCCATATGCATCTGAAACGAGGTATAATTATGGTTATTCATATTATTAGTCAGATGTTACGGGACTTTTTAATCTTTATCGTGTATAGCTATAAGATGTCAGACATATAAATCCAATAATACCCGCAATTTCATAAAATTTTCTTAAACCTCAAATCTTGCACATACCTGAAATCTTTCTCCATCGAACTTTTCCTCCATTAAATAAGACTTATTTGGCAACAATTTAAAGCTCTGTGTGATGTTGAGTCTTTCACATAGCATTGGCTTCACTGCATAAAACAATTGGATCCCTAGCTCCAGCGGCCGACTTTCACCATCTGCAAACTCTTCGCAAACCTTTGGGGCAAAGACACTTTTATATGTATAAGTATGACGTCATCTTCAAAGAAAGTCACCCTTAAAATCAATATTATTATTGTGAAAAACGTATTTACGTTTAATGATATTATGTAGAACTAAATTACCGTTTGTTGCTTCTGTCTATAGTGTCAAGTTAAATCAATATTACTAATAATTAAGGTAATACCTAAACCATTACCTTCAAATAATAATGAGTATAATGAGACGTAATATATTATGACAAGACGTATTTTTGTTACTATTATTTGAGTATGAAAGTACCAAATAAATTGACCTAACGCTGTAAGTCAAAAATATAAATGTAGGTAAATTTCTAAAAGAATATTCCCCTCATTTATTCATTAATTATTTCAAGACTTTTTCTGTAAAAATATAAAAACTAGGCAAACACAAAAAGCGGACTTAAAGCCTAGGGGCATTCTCTACCAGTCGACCTATAGTGTTAGTGAGAATTTGCGATAGGTGGCGATACCACACCATATATTAGTCCATTACATACCTTCTGTAAATCCGCACAGTTATCAAATAAATCTGGCGCATCTGGGTGAAACGCTGCCAATATCCTGTGCTCGCTCATTCCTAGCTTCATGTCCTTCAATATGATGCGCAAGAACCACACGAATTGTTCAACGTTTAGTGATTTGAATGCGGAGCTCAATGCATAGTCCAAATTTGCTGGAATAAAGTATATTAAATTTCTTTATTTAGATGTACTTGCAGTATATTTGGAAGTACATATTGGTTTTAACTATTTATGTCATGAATTTCCCGTAACATTATAAACCTAGCACCTTAATGAAACGTTATTAAAATAAGTATTTTAAATTCTTACATTTATTTCCTTCTGATGGTGCCATTTTATCTAGCAGGTCATTGATGTCACCTATGGTTAAACTACTCGACTTCTGCGACATTCTGGTTCTAAGAACAAAATAGGCAACGCCAGCGAAATCGCCATCGCTCGTAGTATTGGGCACCGAACGAAAGTTTAGCAACTTATTCGCGTCTTGTGACTGTTTCGGTAGTGATAGAACTTTAACCAATACTTCACCGAGTCTCTTCTCCTTCAAATTGTATGGATTTCTTTCTCGATCGCGATGTGGTAACAGCAACCTTAATATCGGATATAAGGAAGAATTCTGAAATAAATCTATTCATTCTTAAAGCAATGTCATAAACTTAGTAGGTAATGTGTTGCTCGACTGAACGCTATTTCATATTTAAGTAGGCAAGCAGACAGAGATCCCAGCCTTCTTCCTCAAGCATGTTATGGCAAGATTGGAATATGGTGTGTGTAATTTTTATTGCTGGATGGATGCATATTTTTAACATACAGGAAATTCGTCAAAATTTTAAGAAATTACCCACCTTCTGAGATGTAATAGTAGCAACCTTTATTTTAATATCATTAAAAAAATCGGTTAGTATTTTGTCTTGTTCTGGTCTTTGCTTTCTTTTTTTCTGCAGCTGTTTCAGCAATATGCACATATCTTCAAATTTGACATCATTAGCAGGTATTTTTTCGGTCGGCTGCATTTTACCATGTATTTCTTAGTGTTTATTTATCTTTTACCTGAAATTTTAAGAGGAACCTACATTACCTATTTAAAGTCTTATATTTAGCTATGGTGCATTCTACGGAAAAACGGATGAGGTTAAGAAATTTCAATGGTAGGTAGGTACATATTGATATACCAATGTTCATGGTTATACTGGGCACTTGTACATATTTAAATATGATCTGTTAAAGTAATCTCACAGACGATTCGCAACGCGTAATTGACGAGTGTTTTTAAAACCTATGTTACGCGCCTCTGTATTAGACTAATGTGGTCTAACACTGGCAGGCGAGACAAGGCGCGGAAGTATGGCGCATGCGTGTGGAAAAAAAACGTTAGGCTGGTATTGTCATTGTTTTTGTTAAATGTGGAAGAATAATTTTATTGAAAATATAGAATAAATAAGTACACTAATTTAGTTTTAATTTAACATCGCTGTGGACCCCAGTAAAAACTTTTTGTCTACAAATCATGTATCTTAATATATAAAGAAGAGAAATATGTAATTCAATTGCAAGTTTTTAGTGTTAATTGTAAAAGTTAACTAATACTATCTTTACAGATTTACAGGTTTAGTCAGATTATCTCGAAGAAGAAAAAAACATGATAATATCAAATTGAATTTATTTACACAACAAGATATTTAAACATGTATTTTCTTGCCATTTCTGGAGACTGGTCTTTGTATAAAATATATAGATTATATGCAGCCTCCTTAGTTAAATCTATAGTTCCATGTTGTGGACACTCTGCAATAGGCCCACAAGCTAAGGCTCTTTCATAGTATTCTATAGCTAAGTTATTAATGTTCAGCATTTGATAAGCTCTTCCCATATTGTAGTTAGCCTCTTGATCACATTTCCTTAATTGTTTATAGGTCTGTAAGTATGACATTCCTTGCAATATTAGGTGATGATGTTTGTCCACTGTCCTTTGTGCAGCCATTACTAATATAGAAATTGCTATAAGAAAAGCTGATATGGGTTCCCTAAATTGCTCATGATATTCCAAGAAATATTTCAAAGCTACTAAATATCTTCCAGATATCAAGAAATTGTTACCCAAAAATAGGTTTCTTAAAACATTTTGATCTTTAAGGAACAGTCTTGAGAGAAATTTACAATGGGTATTTTCATCTAACAGATTTATAACCAAATTTAATAAGTTCCAAGCACGAGTGCTTTGATTCTTTTGAACAAACTCTCTAATAAATCTGAAGGCATTTTGATAGTCATTGTTTAGTAGACAAGCTTGAAAACAGTAGAATTCAATATCCAAACGATATGTTGGTGCCTTTTTTGATAGCAATGCACTAAATGACAATCTTTCCATAACAATATACTGCTTATGGGCACAGGCTATGGAAAGAAGTTCTTTAAACATATCCCACTCTTCCTGTGGGCTGAGTTTAAAGGTGTCAGTTTCATCAAACAGTAAATCATTCTCATGGTAGGGATTTTCACCACGCAATGTACGGAAATCATGAATAAGTTCTACACCTCCTTTGGTTCTTCCAGCAATTTTAAGTTCTTCAGGATGTCTAAACTTTGTCAGTGACTTGGTTAGTAAAGTTTCGCCAACTTCCAAGTATTTTAAAGGTTTATTATATTTCTTTAGTGCTAGACATTGTTCATATAGCAGGCTGGCATTGACTGCATATTTGTAATCTTGCTGTAAAATGTTTAATGCATCCTCTATCTGACCATTTTTCTCAAGTATAGCAAACAGTTTTCTTCTGGCATCAGGATGGTGTGGAGCATGCTGTAATACTTTGTAATATGATTCAATAGCATCACTTTCTCTTCCTAAGTTGTTTAAACATTCAGCATGCTTTAACCAGACAGCCCCTAGGTCAAAACTTGTATTTTGTACCAGGGGTTCTAATAACTGCATTGCCATTTCATGATGACCCATTGATGAAAATGCTTCTTCTATATCCATATACAGATCTCCAGCTTTCTCTACATCATTAGTTAAAAAATCATTAAGTAATGTTTGAACTAGACTCAGTGCACCCAGGTGTATGAAGCAAATTAATAATTTACTTTTAAGATCTATTGGAAGACTGTTAGGTATAGAACAATTAAGATAGTTGGTTTGTTCTTCAATTTCACCATTATCATTCTCAAAAGTTTGTATTTCAGCTTCAATCTCAATACCTACAGTAGCTACAAATACGTCAATACATTTCTGGTACTGTTTCATTGTAATAAGTAATTCCAAGTAAATATTTATGTCTTCTAATGTAAACAGTGATGGACATTTATCAAATGCAATGTTCATGACATCGATGGCACGGTCAAGCTCCCCTGTGCCATGGTATAATGTTACAGCTAGTTTAGCATATTTAATTATTGTGTCCCCTTCTGTTGGTGGTAATGAAGCCACAATTTTATGATAGCATTTAACACGGGTTACATTCAAGTTGTTAAGAGGATATTTTATTTCCTCCAATGAGTTCAACAGATCTAATCTCTGCATATGAATGTTTATGTTCTGAGGATCAGCTTTAACAGCTTGTGTATAACACAGCATTTCTTGTCTATAATCTTTTCTTTTCTTTAGTATTTCAGCAATTCGCAGCCATTCATTAGCATCAGATCCACCAAGGTGGGCAGCCAATAATGAGAATTGTAATGACATTTCCTCATTATTTTCATAAATGTGAGCTAATGTTTGATACGGTTCAGGAGCAGTTGGTATTTGTTTGATGATCTCATGGCACATTTTTTCAGCAGTTTCAAAGTCTCCTCGCACAACTCGCAAGTTCGCTTCACCCATTAACCCCGTCAAAGCTGCAGATAAGCGTGTATGTTTACGACGCCTTTGGGTTGGTTTACCAGTTGTGTTGGATGCTAATTTGGTTTCATCGTCGCTCATTTGGTTCACCTCAGAAGCGGCATCGTCTTCTTCTTCATCGTCCCCGCCGTACCACTCATTTGAATACTCAGCGAACGACATTTCGCCATTCAAAAATTTGTTGGTTAATACATTTTCGATGTTCATATCATCCGTTCTAATTTCATTAGACGGACCGGCTTCTGCATCGTCCATTTTTATGATTTTTATTAATACAGCGTGCTTTAGTTACAGCCTGTATATGTAAAGAATAGAACCCGTAAGCCCAACCGAACCGAAAAAATAGCAAAATTTAGTGTATTCCAAAATATCCACACAAACAGGTAAGTAGTAATAAAGTTCTACTTACTGAAGAATCTTAATATAGTACGCAATGCCTTCGTAATCTGATTATATTACAACGTAAACCTTAAACCATTTTCTACTTTTATTTTGTTACATCGGTTTGGTTCGTAATATTTTGAAGAATAGGAAAATCAAGTGCACATAGATCAAGTGACAACTGACTGACAATAAACAAAACACCAATTTTTTTTTATAAAACATTGACAATAAATAACAGACAATTTAGAATTCTTGTCATATCAGTCACCAAGTTACGGTTTTTTTTGGGAAGAATTTTAAAACAAAATCTTGAAGAGGGGTGCGCAACAAGCGTAGTTATCAAAAACAAAGTACATACATGAGTTTAACTACGGTACTGTTAGTCTCTATAATATTGTAGAAGTGTACTGCAGCACATCGACAAACTGATATGCTTGCACTGACCCCTTATATATTACTCTGATCTATGCACTGACCTAAGATTCCTATGCTTTATCTTTATTACCTCTCCGACAAATATATTATCTATGGTCATGCCATTAGATGACATTTGCATTTGTAATCAAAAATGACAATGACATTATTCTTGCATCTTTTTTTAGGACTTCAATTTCAATACAATATTTTTTTGTAGTTTCTGTCTGTCTGAAAGTCTGAAAGCATAAATTTCGTTAATTTGGCTTTAGTATTTCATCTACTAATAATTTCCCAGCCGAAACATCCTATAAGACCAACTTTAATTAATTACTTCCCATTAAATAGAATAAAGTTGTTTATAAAATTCTATTTCAATCTATTCACAAGGTATAGTTGAGTTTATTATCGATTTATATTCATGTTTGACCTTATTTATATCATACAAATTTCTTTGTTTAAACTCCGTATCCATTATTGATGACATAGGGTATAGTAATTAAAAAAATACAGGGATTAGTTTAATTTATATTGCCTGTAAAGGATACCTAGTGTTCACTCTCAGATTCAACTTCCTTTTATGTAGAGGCTAAGGAGAACGTGTATATATGCGTTGGATGGTTGTAACTTGAAAGCAGTTTATATTAGTGAGTCAGAAATTATGCCTGATGTGTTTTCTTTGTTTGGAGGTATCTGATCTTTGGTTAACAAATAGAAATGTGTGAAACAATTGAAACTGTTAAGGAGCAATATGTTGAAAATGAAAAAGAAAGTAATGTATTGGGTGAATATGAATATGAAGATTATGAGCCTATTGAAGCTAATCTATTGGATATGCCTGTTGAGGTAATTTTTATTATAACTTAAAGAGATTTTTGCAAATGAAATATTTACATGTTATGAGAAACAACATTATAATTATCTTCAAAATTAGTAGTATTTAATAGCTATTTGCATTATAAATAGGGTATGAAAAATAATATCTTAAGATTATTAAAACTATTTTTTTTTTATTGTAGGTGTAACAATGTTTTTTTTTTCCACTTTCAGATAGTTTTAAAAATATTATCGCTTTTAGATGTTAAATTCTTAAAGGATACTGTAAGTAAAGTATGTAAACGTTTTGAAGATATTCTAGCTGACAATAGTCTTTGGAAGTATTGGGTCCATAGTAAAATTGAGGGTTGTTATCCCCCAATACCAAAACTGAAAATATATGATGATGATCCCATTGACTGGGAAGAAGTTTGCATTGAAATGGAGGTTGAGAAAAATAAATGGCAAAATGCATCTCAAAATTTTAAACATATTGTTGTAAAAGATGTCCATTATGCATCTGTTGATACTGTGTTATTAATTAAGGTGAGTGCCGATGAATATGCTGATGATTGAACTTATGTTGTAAGTGAAAATCTGTAATAAATGTGATGATATAAATATATTTTCAGGGTGGTGAGATGTGTGTATCTGGAGGCAGGGATAGGGGCATAGCGCTGTGGAATATCATGGATTTCAAGCCTATGGAGACCAAGAGACGAGCTGACCTACCTTGTCCCCTTGCTAATACCAAACCTAAATGCATTATTCATGATGCCCATTCTGGCTGGGTCTGGGATCTCACTACAGATGACTTGGAAAACACGTCAATTATCTACTCAGCCTCATGGGACAACACAGTGAAAGCTTGGGATATTACCACTGGATTAGATTGTATACAAACATTTAAGTGAGTGTCATACTGAATGATATAAGAGTAGATAGTGTAATTTGGAAAGATTTCCAAATCCTAACCTGCTTGCCTTATATTACTTGTTCTACCCACAATTGTTTTTATAATGCATAAATATAATTTAAGAAGCTTACTTTCCTTACATAGTTTTAATAATTTATAACATACATTTGATTTCTTTTAATACCCATATTAATTAAATGTTTGTGCCTTTACAGTTGTGGTATGTCTGCACTGTGCGCTGTTACCTGTGATAAAATAGTTCTGGCAGGGTTATACTCAAAAAAAATCCTTTCCTTTGATTTGAGATCTGGTGCTTCCCCGATAAATTCATATAAAGCTCACAGAGGTCCAGTTTTATCTATGAACTGTTACAATAATATGATTGCATCAGTGAGTGAGGATAAAACATTAGCAATATGGGACAGAACTGCAGGAAAGGTATTAAAAAGTGACATCAAAATACCAACTGATAAGGGTTATCCAGTCTGTATCAATTGGAAAAAAGGAGCTCTGTATATTGGGGACTCAAAAGGGTGTCTTCATCTATTTAATCCTGAAAGCCATAAATTTCTTACATCATATGAGATATGGCCGGAATCTTCTATGATTGAACCTCCAAATAAAATAGCAGGTTGCTATCAAACTGAAGCAAATATAATAGTTTGTTCAGACAGAGGGGAAATCAAGTTTCTGTATAACTCCAATCCTCCACAACCGTATTCCAGTATTCAAACGAGCACTTTTGATGTTACTCAGGTAATATATAAAGTACCTATACATTTGCAATTTTTGTAACTTGATATTTCATTTATGATGGTATATTTTTTTTCAGTTGCGGTATCTAAATGGTATTTTAGTTACCGGCACCTGTGATTCTGCCTTGGAGTTTTGGGTGCCCAAAGACAGATATGTTGATCTATAGCATATATACTTACATTTTTAAATTGTGATGGAATAATAACATTATGTTGCCAAAGTTAATATTTCGTTACAGTTTGTAAAATATGTGCGAGTATAAAAAACAGTTTACTAATATTATTCCAGTTAAATAATAAAGTATTAAAAAGGCAAACTAATCTTGTAGAGGTTCATGAATCTTTTTATTTCATGCTTTTCATTTTGTTTTTTTTTAAACGAAAAATAAGACTATTAATAAGACTGAGGCACATCCAATCAAGTGTGGTATCTGTTTAATTGTCGTTAATAACAAAATGTGTTATTTTTTTTTATTGTGAACTATGTCACTTTCATATATTTGTTTTGAATTATAGTGTTTTTCATGTTTGTTATTCTGTCGATACTATTTGGGGTCTCCTGTGCATTTATTATCTTCCTTTATTTATGTTGTATCGGGCTCATTGTGACCAACATAAGGCAAATAGGAAAATAAAAGAATATCGCGCTCTAATGCTATTGATATTCCCCGCGAAAAAATCTTTTGTTTTGCTTTTGCAAAAGGTTTATGTCACCTGTAGATCAATTCGGTCTGCAATTATGTGATGATATTTTTATAATTTTTGCCAATTATTACATTATACTCAAATTAATAAAAAAAGTATAGTTATGTCATCGACATGCGGGCTCGGGCTATATCAGAGCATTTATTCTTCCACATAAGTCGCACAACGATTTACTCTTTGGTTGACTAATCAGTCGTGAAATATTTTTATAAATAAAAAAATATATTACAGTCGTCTGTTACATCACACTTGTTTATTAGACTGATAGAGAAATGTACTATTTACATTTATATGAAATGGAAAGTAAAAATCTAGACAAAAAGTCTTGTAATAACCGCCCAATTGCGTCGACCTAGATTTTTTGGGTGAATAAGAAAATAATTGAAAATATAGATGATTAATCATGTGGGACTATTTCTCCATTTATAAAATATGGGGACTACAAATCGTAACGCATTTTTTCTTACGTTAAACTCTTAAACAAAATCAGAGTTAGAAAGAGTCGCTGGCACTGTTATTTCAGTCACTATCTAGAGAGATAGAGAGCTCTATTTGAATATCTGTAGTAGTTTTAAGAATCTAAACATTGTAATAATTCTGGTGTAATTCTTATCTAAGCTCTTGACTATTTAGTGTGCCAAGAAACTTATTACAAAGAAAGTGTAGATATTGGATGCTTCCTTCTTCCATCATCGATTTTTTTTATGGATTTCGACTTAAAAGTTCCAAGTTGTTTTTCTGTTGTCCATTGCACAGAAGACGAAGAGAATCCACAGTGTGAATTGCCCCATAAGTATGTAGCCCAAAAAGTGCAACGTAATTCTTTAATTTTCTAGTTATTCAAAATTCACTATCCATCACAAAATGAGATTGTTAAAATATTTTAAACATTAGGAAAAAAATAAACGAAAAATCTTTTTTATAACGCATTTGGGTTAATTGTCTTTGAGTACAAATAAAAAAAATATTTTAAACCCATTGCTGTTTAATTCATTAATTTAATTTATAGTAACGTTAACGTAAGTATTTTTTACATTCTTACCTTTATCCTCAGAATAAAGCTGAGTTATTATGCCATATCGTCACTACAAACTATTTGTACTAGTAATGTTGCTGTCGTATAGTGTGTACGATACCTTGTTTTTTATTTTTTTAAGTATGTAGCTATTGTAAAAGGACTATAGTACCTTTTAAATTTATATAGTTCTTGAGTATTAATATTGTTTTTTGTCCTAATTTTATAACTCTGTGATATCCTTTCACCATTACATATTTAACTTATTGAACGTGCATGCTCTCTTATTACTTAAATGCTTAATTAAACCATTCTAACATAAATGTTTTTTTTATTACATCCTTATATTATTTGTGTACCAATAATACCAACCGCGAAGCGCTACACGCATAAAATATGAGATACCCCTGCCTCCTAAACATTTTTTGTAATAACTCTGATTGATAATCCCTATTAGCTCAAACCCATGTTCATGTCATTAATGACTCCACGACATAGGACATTAGTTATTAGTTTAGTTCCTTGCTCATCACGGAGGTAGAATCACAAACTAGGTAGTGATGGTAGTAGAATGCAAGAACAAAAGATTTTGAAATTATAATTAAAAATGATCAGAAATCAATTATAGATGGCGTTGATCAACAGTGGTATATAATCAAATTGAAAAGTTATTTTTTTCTCTTTGTATTTATTATTATGTATCTTATTATAGTTTAAAATGACTGAGAGTAAAAAAAATGATTTAAATTATTTACTGTAGAAATATAGGAACAGCTGCTGAAGAATAGAAATAACAAGCTAAAACTTAAACTCCAAGACTCCAAGGCTTATCTCGGTGGCCTAAAACAAAAATTTTAAAAAATGGCTAGGAGTATAGTGTTCTGTGATGAATGTTGTCTAACTGTCAAATGTAGTGAAATTTCTTTTATTTTCGCCATGACCTGTAATTATTTGTGATTTGTAATTTCTAATGGGTAGTGTTTGAAATTATCGGATTTTATGAATTTAAAAAAATTTACATCATGAACGGGTTAAGTTTCAGTGAACTCTGTTGCCTGTTCTGTTGTCCGCCATGCCCAGGTAAAATAGCAGCCAAGCTCGCATTTTTACCTCCGGAGCCCACGTATGCGTTCACACCCGACGAGACTGGTTCAAAATTTTCTTTAACGCTCACTGAGCGAGCAGAATGGCAATATTCAGAACGAGAAAAGGAAAACATAGAAGGCTTTTACTCCAGGACTGCCAGGGGCAACAGAATAGCTTGTCTCTTTGTTCGCTGCAGTCCCAATGCTCGATTCACTTTGTTGTTTTCGCACGGAAACGCCGTAGACCTCGGGCAAATGAGTAGTTTCTATTTAGGATTAGGTACTAGGATAAACTGTAATATATTCAGTTATGACTATTCTGGCTATGGTGTCAGTGGCGGAAAGCCTTCAGAGAAGAATCTTTATGCTGATATTGATGCAGCGTGGCAAGCATTGCGGACTCGGTATGGCATCAGCCCGGAGAACATTATATTGTATGGACAAAGCATAGGTACGGTGCCAACTGTGGATCTAGCGGCAAGGTATGAAGTGGGTGCTGTCGTTCTTCATTCGCCGCTCATGTCCGGCATGCGTGTCGCATTCCCAAACACTAAAAGAACTTGGTTCTTTGATGCCTTTCCCAGGTAAGAACATCAGCTCATTGTTTACTAATGTATTGTTATGGGTGCAGATAACACAATACAGCATGTCAATATTTATATGTACATTCAATACAGTAATATCTATTTACTGTTTTACTGCCGGTTGAAAATAGTTAGAACGTAATAATTTTTACGTGTATTATAATAATGTTATCATATTAACAAATGTGTTTGTTTACACATGAAATGAAACACAAGTTATCATAAAATTGATATCAGCTACTTTATTTTCGTTTTATTATTTGTGCACTATTTATTGGCCAAGATTCTCTCTTTGGAGAATTTTAAACAGTTTTTCTACCTCCAGATCTATTTGGCTCTAGCCAAAGTAACAATATTTCCCGAGCACTATTTTTCTCTTAAAATTATTTCCCTAAATAACTCAGCATAAGGATTTTTGCCAGTTTAAAGACTTGTCTTGACATTTTGTCTTTATCATCTTGCCTAGCCTTGCTTTGTGGCCTAATTACAATATAGGACCAACTAATAGTCCTTCCTACAGTTCTACAGTCCTGTTCAATGTTGTAACAGAACACAACTGCACTGCCAGCTTGTTTGCTATTCTGTGTTCTTAAACAGAAATTAACTAGCATAAGAATAGCATTTTACTGTAAACATACAAGCAACAAAGTACATCATAAGATTGATTTTTGGTCATCAATACTCGCAACACTCTGAATTCTCTTTAGAAGAACCACCAGGTCCTCAACCATTTAAATTATCTCAGTGTACAAATGAGAATATAATTACTATCTTTCCCTAGTTTAAAACTACCAGTTAGCTTCTCAACCAAATGTATCTGATATTTTTGGCATGAAAAGGTAACAAACAGATAGACTGAGCTACTTTCACATGTCAATATTGAATATTCCAGTATTCAGAATCAGTGTGTCTCCATTAAAGTAAGTTGAATTTAGAAAAAACTAATGTTTTAATAACTATGTCTCTTTTAATTGCAGTATTGATAAAATCCCTAAAGTTACCTCTCCAGTTCTGGTAATTCATGGAACCGAAGATGAGGTTATAGATTTCTCCCATGGATTAGCTATATATGAACGCTGTCCCCGTGCAGTGGAGCCTTTATGGGTTGAGGTATAGTATATTACATGTACTTTAATACAAAGAAGTATTTATTATATCACATATTTATATCATATCTTGGAGATTAGGTGAGATAGGTACACAATAATAATAATAATATAAATATAATAACAAAACAAAGTACACAGATATCTTTTATCGTTAATTAGGGACATTTGTTTATCTACACCTGTCAAGGAACTATCATTATGTATCACTGACCCCTCTATTATTGTTTTCTATAGCTTCTACCTTATTGTAGTATACTATACTTCTTTTTTACTTTCAGTAAAACTTATTTTAGCTTCCCCTCTAATTTCTAGGAACTGTAGCTAGTGTTAGTTACTAGTATGCCCTTTTAGGTACCAGAATATTCACATAATGTATACCTGCGTATATTATGATAATTGATAAAGGTTTTTGGAGCCTTTATTTAAACACTCAGGTTCAGAAAATTTGAATTATAATGGTCACTGTACTTGTGCTAGTGTGAGGCCAACGCTTGGGATGTGTCTAACGATAAAAAACATGGGAAGTTGTCAGGGATTTTCGAACAACAAGAAACGGTACTTTATCCACTGATTTAAACTAGGTTAAAGGTGAGTATTAAAAATATGCACCTATTCAAAATTGTTACTAACTGAAGGAGAATCTCAAGTGATTTTACTAATTTAAAAATGGAACTATTGACAGACTGCACTATTCATACCATTCCTAGAAACATAAAATGTGGAGAGATTCATCTGCTGTCCTATCCTGTCATGAAATCATACGAATACATGTCTTATATTTGTTAGATCCCCAACATAAGGATTTCTGAAAGAAAAGCTAATTTACGTTTATATTTAGGAGGCAATGAGTAACCGCGACAAACAAACGCATTTGTATATTATCAAAAACCTTGGTCGATGTTTACATAATAGATTAAAGATTTACCGATAAGACAATACCAAAAATGGATAACTATGTGAGTGCACGTACTTCATCCCTAAAAATAACTCACAAAACCCAAACATCGACCAGAAAAATTGAAGAAAAAGTGAATTATTCTTTGTAACAAGGATAGTATGAGCTAAATGTCATATATACTTACTTACGAGGACAATATTAATAGTACCTAATCGTTACGGGTGCTGGCCATCTGGGTATGGTCACTTGTAATTTAGTTTTCTTGTCCTAGTTCCTCAAATGTAATGTATTTGAGGAAAATTCATAGAAGGATTTTGAGAAACAAACTACATACCTAATGTACTCGTACCTAACGGAAATAACTATTCATATAACGTAATGTGTTTAGGGTAATTGATAAATTCGTTTTTGACGGTAGTGACAATGTGATGAAGATAGCGTATTAAATACTAGTGGACCCGCCCTCGCTTCGCTTCGGGAAACCTACGCCGAAACGAAAGTAAAAAAAAGTAGCCTAAGTTACTCCTTGATACATCAGCTGTCTGCCAGTGAAAGTCCCGTCAAGATAGGTCCAGCCGTTTCAGAGATTAGCCGGATCAAATAGACAGACAGACAGACAGACAAAAATTTTTTTAAATGTCATTTCGGTATGTGTATCGTGTATTCATACGTATGCATTTAGTAAAAAGCGGTTATTTTAATATTACAAACAGACACTTCAATTTTATTTAGTAGTATAGATATAAATTGATTGATTGATGATGATTGATTGATTAATTTTTTTTTGCATTTTTTTGTATTTTAGATCCTCAATGTTAATTCAAAGCTAGCTACCCGCCCGCGCTTCACTTTGGAAAAAAAAATATAGCATGTGTACTTACTTACTCGTATAAAGTTTAGGTATTTTTGGTTCAAAGTTTCTTCCCTGTTTTGTACCCTTTGTAGAGCGAAATTGAAAAATCTGTGAAATTATATTGTAAACAGTATGTTGAGGAAGTTATATTCTCAAAACCACGTTGATATCAATTATGAGTCGCCCGTGAACGATCTTTGAAAAACTCAAATTTTGTACATTCTTTTCACTTTTTTTTATTTTCTTGATCAAATATCGAAAAACTGGGAGACACGTATTCATTTAATTTAAGTAAGGGATATTTGTTATAAATTTGAAACCAATCGGTTGATATTTAAAAAAAAATCCATACAAACTTTCGTTGGTTTTTCCAGGAAAACTATAATATTTTCCGGAAAAAAATATAGCCTAGTTTAAGCCCAGACTTAACAGCTATAGAATAAAAAAAGTTTTATTCAAATCCGTTGGGTAGTTTCGGAGATAAGCGTGTACAAACAGACAAACAGACAGACAAACAGACATACAAAAATTTTAAAAATTGTAGATTCGTACTCAGTTACTGTTTTTGAGTCACTCTAGATTAGTTTTTTGTAAATATACTCAATGTACAGACAAATTTATTTTACTGTTTTATTATAGTATAGATCTTAAAATGTAGCAAAACTATTTGCCAATGCTGCAGAAATTACAAGATTGATGTCACACAAGACCATCACGGATTTGTTGCGTAGATATAATATAGTAGATTTATGCCTGAAGACTGAAATCAATGTTTGCGTAATTCGATAAGTATTCATCATCTCCGGTGAAAACTTATCTACGTTTATAAGCAGTTGAGTTGAGTTCACGAAGCGCAATGATACAGTTAGAATAGGGATTAAAAATATTTTTGGACAACACCCTTATACATGATAATATATCAGTAATTAATGCCGACTAAAGGTTTAAAATAGGTTCATGGTAAATCATTTCCAATTTAAAGATAGGTAGAATATTCCTTATTGTACACGCAAGACACGTTTGCCTGCATCAACCTTCATTAAATAGAGCACCAAAGGTGGCTTTATCGCCACACAGCAGATTCTTCCAGATAACCTATGACCTTAATCGTTTTCAGCAAATCTAATCAATATTTGTATCTAACATTTTCATTGTTCATAATGTGCACAGCTACAATATGTATCAATTCAACAAGAATTACATAATTCAATGCTTAGTTACGCACTTGGTCAATTTCTGCATCAATGCTCCTACAAATATTTTACTTTCTCTTTTATTTCATGTATCGAGATACGTAATAGGTAGGTACGTATTATTATACTTACTAGGAATGTTATTTAGCAATTTTTTAAAAAGAAATAACGTAATACTCATTAATATATTTAGAGAAACTTAATTAAATACAGCACCACACAAAAAGTGAAAAAGAAAACTTATACCTTTAATATACAAATTTAATATATAAATAAAATATTATGTCCAATTAATAGTGGTTTAGAGAAAGCTACTTCGGTTCTTAAAAGTACCTCGCTTAAAAATGTGTATGTATTTAACTTAAAAAAAAAGATATAAAAGTGATTTATTAAAGCACGTATGTTTTCAGGGCGCCGGCCACAACGACGTGGAACTCTTCAACCAGTACTTAGAAAGACTGAAGCGTTTTGTTTCAGTGGAACTGCTCAACTGACAAAGACTGCCGGCCACTGGCCAGATAACTCAAGGTGAACTTTGATTTAATTAATGATGCATATATAATTAATAATGTACAACAGCGTTGTCGTTAAGATATGCATGCCAGACTAAACAACTAATTAAAAAATTAACCTTTAATGCTCTGTATGTTTATTCATTGTAACAAGTCGATTTATACCTAGCAGTAAATGACTAAAGATAAGATGATGTAAATTAACTGATTGGTTAGCAATTAATTATTTACATAATACCTAATTATGAAATTTTTAATATGTGAATAGAAAAGTTTTGTACCGATAGTCGCTTTAGCCTTTTCCGAATTCTGATCGAAATTTTTATGAGTATCAAACCGATATTCTCTAAATCTGTAAAATTTTCAGGTGAAGAACAAAATCCCGCTTCGACTCTGAGTTCCGGTACTTCTAGTTCGGCGACGGAAAAATTGCTCTAGCTAGCGGGGGCCGGGCCTAGCCGGGCCGGCCCCACCAAAAATAACGTAAACGGCTCAACGAGCTCGCACAATTACGATAAAACAATAGACAATAACGAAATCGGTTCTAACGATTCGCGTAGTCCAAAACCGGTCGCGCATAACATCAGCATCAACGTCACCGACACGGACTCTCCCGTCGGAGTGCGGCGA
>LGAG01000636.1:96296-106664 GCA_001278395.1 Lerema accius | reverse complement strand
GTTGTAAAAAAAGGTTTTACACCGTCCCATTTGATAAAACAATAAATAGTAGGTAGGTAAAAAAATAACATTGGAAAAATACAGGCAAATGGTTTGAAATATCAGAAACCTTGAAGCCAGCAAAATATAATAAAAAATGTATTACAACCTATTGTTGTATGTTGTTTATGATAGTAAGTAGCACCTTGTTACAAAACGCGAATTAGGCCACTATATAAATTCCTTTATTACTGTTAATTGTTTCAACATCTAAAAAATCTTGGCAATTTTTAATCAAGTCTTGCCTAGCCAATTAGGGTACCCATTACTCATCCTATCTCTGAAATAATAATAATCTTCAATTGACAGTTTTATCATCACTTGTTTCTATGATGAATAATGATGATGAGGTATAGCTGCCACAGAATACACAAAGCAAAATATTGGTATTCGTTAGGGAGTCAAACATGCCAAAGCCACAGTGGTGCAACAGACAACACGCAAAGTAATAGTTAGGTTAGTTACATTTTAAAAGCAAATTAAATTTTGCATCAAAATACACACTACTTACCTGATAACTCTGCCAATTACAATCTATTTTATACTTCTTCTTGGATTAATAAATTCAGACACCATTACAGCTACCCTCTCTGAAGACTTCAATACAAAGGCATGATTAATATCAACTTGTCTCAATTCAATTGAGGATTTTATAGTTTTTAATTGCTCTACATAATGTACAGGAGCCCAGTTGTCTCGGCTACTATATATGATATTCGTATGACAACATAACTTTTGCACCCCTTCTGCATTTAAATTTGAAACAGTCTCCATTTCATTATAACCTAACAATAAAATATTTTCAAGACATTTCGGATTCAGAACTTTATGTATCCTGTCCATATAATTCGATGGTAACCCATTATACTTAAGGTAACAAGTCAATAAAAAGTTTTCTAGAATGGTTGGAAGGGAAAGTAAGAAATAACACAAAAATATAATAATTGAATGTAGGCGTCTTACTGTTTTGTTTAAGAAAATACCATTTTTAGTTTCTGCCATTTTTTGTACAGTAGGAAATAATAAATTTGTAGTTAAAACCTTATCCTCCAAGAAACTGTTTTTATCCATTAATTCTATTACTATCCAAGCTCCTATGGAGTGGCCAATTAAGTGTATACCACTTTTATTATCAATGTGATTTTTGATAAAATCCAGTTTATGATCTATTTGACCTTTAAGATTCAATAAGTCCTTTTGGTTATGTAATTGTATAATTTCTTGATCTGGAACTTCTTCGTGTCCTGCATGACCTACAAAAAACAATGGGAACATTAATTATAAAACTATTGATTCTATCAATGATTATTATGTTGATAAAAATATATAAACAGCGATGGTTCTTTATTTCCAAGATTTTGTCAACTAAATACTAGATACTAATGCATTATGTAACAATTCTGAGGTAAGTACTTATACTTCCAGTTTTAACACATTTTGTAGCATTTATTACGATTTCAATATATTGACTTATAGGGAGAAGCATAAGGCAATAGTTAGGGTATTGTGTATCATTCAGCCCTGGTATCTTAGGTGCTAAAACAGCAAAAAATTATATTACATACTACAATGTCCATTTAGATTAGAACGTAGAATCATTATGTATTTATTTATATACTTACCAATAATACATACAGGTAGCGAAGTTTCTACATGTAGGCCACGTCCAAATTCTATATAATAATCAGTAATGCCAGGGTTACCCGTAATGCATACTATTACATCTTTACCGTTACAATCAAATGGATTTCCCCATGTAATTATATGTGTTGGAACGTTGTTAACAGTTTTATAAATGTTTTTCATTACAATGTTAGTCTTGCCTACCACGTAAAAGCAATTAAAGATGTACTGCTATTGAATCCGACGGAAGATTAATTTATCAGTACCAAACACATTTAACCAAATTATTTTAATTGAGTTGAAATCGATTTTAAACTGTTTTAAACTTAGTTGATAATGATGATAAGTGACACAACACAATAAGTGATAAGGATGCGTCACGTGTTATATTGACAACTGTCACAGCTCTTGTCATTAGTGACAGAAAATCTATGACTACAGCTCACAGAGTACTGTGTTATATACTGAAACTACAGCTCTATGCTCCATGGTTTATTCCCTGCCATAAACAAGTAAATAATGTTCATGTTTCACTTCACAGGGGTGTTTTTTGTGTAGGTATGTGTAGTTTATTATCTCTTTTTACCTCTGTTATCAAGTCATCAAAATTACTTATTGTGAACTTAGGATAAATTAATGTTATGGTGAGTGTATAATGTGCTGAAATAAACATATAATAACTTATGCAAAGAATCCATAATTTTCAGTTTTTAGTGCAAGAATGTATTTATTTGTGTTTTGAACGCCTATTATTTTACTACCTTATGTCAGCTTTTGTTTGATTTGCGGATTCGTTGTACGTTGTGGTTTGTTGTAATTGATTTCACAAACGAAGTACCTATATAGATTATTGTGAACCTGTCACAATATATCATTCCATTCACAGAATCTTCATTTGTATTATAATATTCGAGGGTAATCAATTAATCCATTGATTATTAATTAACAAGCATATAAAATGAATAAGAAAAAATCTTCTGATATATTACAAGAATTGGAAAGTGATGATGAGCTGCCAGGTAAGTAATTAGTGAGGATAAATTGAGATCATTAAAAAAAAAATTATACTTAGTACTTTTAATTTGTAGCTACTTCTTATAAATTGTTAATGGTATAGGAGATATTGTGGTGTTTTATTAATTTTGCCTTCTTTTCAGAATATTATAATGATGCATCAATACTGCCGGCATACCTAGACGACAATCGTTTTGATGAAATAAAATTTCCATGGATGAACAATGTTAATCTAAACCAGGAAGAACCGAAATCATCGGCACATTTTAATGATAATCAACATCCAGTACTACTTCGTCGTGAAGGAGTGCTAAAGGCCCAAGATTTATATTGTTTGAAGTCCCTAGAATCATACACGTGCAGTACTACACTGGTTTGGTTCATAAATTTTTTGCTATACAAAGATTTGCAATCTCACTATAATTATCTTAAAAGTTGTCTAGTGAATGAAGTTATTTCAGGATCAACAAAGATTAATGTTAGTCCTAGTGAGGAGATTGTTGGTGAACACAGATATGAAATTGTTATTAAAGTCTAGTAGGGTAATTTGTAATAAAAAATAATAAACAAACTTTTGTGATTGAATGTTTTTTTATTTGTAACATCTCATTTAACCATATTTATTTGTCTAGTCTTGACTATACAACTTTTGCATACAATTATGTGCAGAATTGGAAGCTATTAATATAATGAAATAATTTACAATCTATAATTGTAGCAGATATAATGGTACTTCATTATTTTGCCTATTCTAAATATCCAAAATAGTTATTAAATTATTTTGACAACAAAAAACTATTGTGCAAGTTAAAACACTATACAGTACAATGTCATACTGTGGTGAATATATTGTTAGCCAGTATGTTATATTCTCCAGAAGATTTATTATGTATTTTTAAGAATTAGTTAAACCTCTCCCTTTAGGACTTGTTCCAGAAATCCTTTTGAACATCTTACAGACTGTTGGTAACACTTCTCAAAACCTTTAGCATCACTGTCCTGAAATAAAACTTAATCTTATTAAATGGAAGCAATAAATGTGAAGCTTTACTGCAGAAGAACTCAAATCATTGTCATAAAAGAATGCAGATATTATCACCAAGGTATATAATAGAGAATTCCATGTTTTCTTGAATAATGAAAACATTAGTTTACTTCTTAAAAGTAACTAGAATGACTTGGCTCCTGAGTCTATTGAAATATATAAATACAGAATCCCTTTCTTCCTTTTAGTCAAATAGAAACTTCTTATCAGTATGTGACCTTTACATGTCCTTGTAATGAAATAAGGAAATATTAAATATCTATCAAAATAAAGATTATGTGTTTAGAATGTCACATACATAATAAGGATCTCGGATTATTCTGTCTCCCTGAGGGTCAAAGTCTCCAAAGAGCAGTAGTTTGGCCTTCGATCCTTTTGGTGCTTTCCTACGTAGATCACTCATGTTTGACTCGTCCATTCCAAATATGTAGTCATAATGGTTGAAATCTTCGGATGTTATCTACAATAATCATCATAGGTATATAAAATATGTCTTTTCAATTAATACTTGAAAAATTGTCAGGCTGAAATTATTATAATTTTAAGTCACATAAGTGTTTGTAGAGCAACAAAAGTATGTTTTTAAGTCAAATGAATCAGCTGTAACAAAATGCATTGGACACTTATTAGCTAATAACCTTTTAGGGCTAAAGCTAACATTGGTACGTAAAAATTCTTGATAGCTAATAAATATTATAGGTGTAAAACGCACTTGTCTTGCAGTATTACTGTATGGGACATTGTGATTCTGCATAGTATCTAAAGCTCTCCAATCAGGAGAATTGCCAACATGCCACCCTCCTATTGCTGCACTGTCAATTTCCCATTGGTCTCCGATATTCTGATCATTTACAGTTTTTTGAAAGACTCCTTCTGCTATAGGTGACCGGCATATGTTTCCTAAAAGTATATATTATATATGTATTGATAGTACATAAAGTTTACATTTGCTGTAGTGTTTTTTTTAATCATTATATCAACCAAACAACGTCTCACAATATTATTCATACTAAATAAGTATTAACTATTAAAAGAAAAAAGTATTTTTCCTCACCCAAACATATGAATAGTGCCTTCTTTTTAGAATCAGCCATGACGGAGGGAAATAAATATATGTTTATTATATTTTAAATTGCACAAAAATAACGTTATTATACGGTTTTTATAATTCGATGAACTTTGCTTGTTAGAGGAGAAATTAAATTTTCCAATTTCTTATTTTTTTTTCATTACGGTATCAATATTTTCTTTTCCTCTAATTTATGCCACAACAGATTAAACTTAATAATTTACATAGACTACAGCTCACACCATAGAGTAATAATAAAATTAAGGCTGTGGCTCCGACATATTTTTCAGTATAATCTGTGAGTATAATAAATATAAGTACTCTTTGGCTTGCTACGTGTAGCGCACACTTATTTAGAATGTAACCTTACCCAAGTCCCATTTCGAGTGATATTTTGGTTTGTCTAGTAAAAAATGCATACTTTTATTTGCAATTAAGTATTTAACACCTATAACCAATTTTCGGCCGAAGCGAATTATTCTTAAGATACAGGTTTCTTTGAGCTATTTTCACTGGACTACTAATTGCAATTTGCTACTAAGAAAAGAAACACTACATAATCATTTCAACTGAGTGATTCCATGGAAGGAATATAAATAAAACTAAGTAATAAAAACTACAAATCAATTTATCTTCTAATTAAAAATCCATTATCAATTTCCTTTTCCATGTCGTACTTCCATCAATTCTCCATAACTATTTAATTCTAATGTTCTCAATCTTCTGTTTGGTAGGGAAGGTATTGTTTCTAATGCATACTGAATGAGGTCCTGAAGAGGTACTTTTAAAAATTCTTTATGGTTTTTAAAAACAGTCACAAATGCTCTGTATAAAAAAGCATCTGTAAAGCCATCTGGGAACTGTTTCAACAATTCTTTCCATCTGATATCTCTCCATACTCTGTATGAGGACTCCTGTAACCTGAAGAAATAAAATAATATTATTATCCCATAATGAAATAACACCAACCAAGTGGAAAATTGGCAGTATTTACTTTTGAATTTCATTGAATAAAGTGTCATAAATATGATACTATAAAAATGTGAATAACTTACTTTAGAGCAATTTTTTTGCGAAGTTTATTTATTTTTATATCTTTCTTTACAAATATCTGTACATGTAATTTGTTACACCAAAACTTTTGTAAATATATGTATGGATGATTTATTTCCTTCTCTAGTTTTAACCAAACAGATTTCTCAAATCTTCTGTACTTCAATTCTGGTAAGGGTACTCCTGCATATTTAATTAGCAGATTTAAAAACTTTGATGCCAGTGGGAGTTTCCATATTAACCTTTTACTGTCTACTGAGCCTGGAATAACAAGAATACAGTTTATTATCATACAAATACATAGTAACTCAGTACTATACACGGAATTATAATTCGATTCCACATTTGACATTAGCTACTGTCGTTTTGTAAAAAAATGATACCACATAAAACCTAATAGTGATGAACACAACAATATTAATAATCGCGATTATATGTTTATGTAATTAATGTTTAAAAAAAAATTATGTAATTACATTATAATATTTGTGTGCCGATTAAAAAATAAATGATCGATATTTATTGAAATAAATACATAATTGTTCCTTCATCATTACATTTTTTTGTTAATTTCACACACAATAATTTGAAAAAAACTCTCAGATCCTTAATTAATTTACATAACTAAATTAATCAATTCAGAAATATTTAAATTCCTGCTAATACTTAGTTATGATTAAACGAATGGAATCGATTCGGAAATATTTCATTTTTGTATCGAATAATGTCACAACGTCACTATTTATTACTTGTCATAACGTTGCCACACTGAAATTGTCAAATCCGGAATCGAATTAAAATTCCGACTATACACCACTAATGAAGCATTATGCATTATATATAATAACAATAACAATATAAAGTAAAATAAATGATTTGCCCTACCATTTATCCACTCATTTAGCTTTTTGTATATACCTCTAGACTCTCTTCCTAGCACTTTTGACAATAGTGGGATAGGATTTCTGGCATTGTGGTAGAAACAGACTTCCATAGCCTTCTCCTCTTGCATAGAGTAAGTTCCTTTATTTGGACAGCCATAATGTGTCAACACATGCTTGTACACTTGATACAGAGTTCTTTCTAGCCCCCTTGCTAAATATGCAATGACAAAGTGCCGGACTCGCTCCTCTGGTGTATGTGGGTTTCTGCTTTTGCATGTATTTTTCCAACGTGCAAAACATTCAGGATTATCTGGTATACCAAAATGCTAAGGATTGTAAGTATAAATATATTGATGGCTTCTTTTAAAAAAAAAATGAGAAGGAATCAGAGATTTTTAAGACATGTGAATCAATAGATGGATCCATGGACCATGGACTCCGATAAGCAATCTCTACCGTGTTTATTATGATAAAAAGACATAAGTTATTCTTAAAATTAAAAGTACGCTTTTTTCGATTTCTGAATTGGATTAAAATATGTACATAATATTGATAAGAATGTAATATGCATACCTTTCTAAATTTTCGCCAATTTTTGTGGATACGTCTGCTTTCTGCTTCATTAATTCTATCATTACGAAAATGTTCCTTAGCATCACCATTAACCACCACAGGGCGAGTTAGACTTTTAGATTGCTGATACCATGGTTGTTCCCATGTGATTTCCATGTATGGTAACTTCTCCATAAGTAACTGAAATTTTTCTTAAAACATAAACATCTGATAAACACGAATGGAACACATCAAAACCAATGATATGACCAACCAATGATTCAAGAAGATGCTATCGACCGAAACTACTAATATTATTACATGGGACATGCTAATACAGCTTATTTATACCTCAATGAACTCTTGATCTTGTTCCTCAATGTAATGGACATACGCCACAATCTTTTCCAAAGAAGTTGGATCTGTGATGTCATCTATGCTATTAATCACTTCATGAAAGTCCATTATTATTATTTGTACGGTACTGCAAAAGTTTTAAATTTTAATTATAACCATAGTTTATAACCGTACTTTCAAACATGCTGAAACTATTTCAATTTAAACATGACAGTGACAGTGTCAAAAATTCGAAATGACTTTTGATAGCAAACCTGAAAATGTTGAATTTTTTTTTAAATTGTTTTATGGCCTGGATCCGGAGAAAACCTGAGTACAGAAAAAATATTACAACCCTGGTATTGCTCTATCTGTGAACTTGATGTAATGTAATGTCTTCATGAATAGTTGTCTGTGGTAATTTATTATCATAACCTTATTTTTAATTGTTGATGTTGAAAATAAATGAATTTACTAAAGTAAAAAGTAGTGGAAGTAAAATGTTTATCATGTATTTTACCATCTCCTTTATATTTTACATGGTTACATAATTATAAGCTTTAAGTTATTGCCATATTTATCACAAGGTAATTTTGGGTATTGCATTAGTGCGCATCACAAAGTGAAATTGTTAGAGAACTGAAAAGTATTTGCTTTGCATCAAAAAGTGTGACGGTTAGTAATTTATTGTATCAAGCCGAATCTTAATTATGTTTTAGGTGAAGCCAAATGTAATATAATCTGATAAGATGTTTGTGTCGCACGATAAAAATGTAAATAAGAAAAAATTTCAAAAGCCCAATATCTTAAGAAGGAAATCCAAAATTCCCTCAGTGAAGTTAACAATTACAACTGGAACCTGCGAATCTCCCGAGGCGAAATCTCTTCTTGCACCTATAAATTTAGATGAGGCATCTATTTGTAATTTACAAGACGAAACAGCGTCCAGTAAAAGTAATAATTCAGTACAGATTGTGAAAAACTACCAAACAGAGCCACTGACAGTAAATGATGATGATGTGAGTACCTATGAAGTGGCAATAAATGCTATAGAAGAAAATAATACTGAAGGCAACACCACCATAACACATATTACTAGTGAGTACTCCTTTTGTTTTTCTTTTTTGTTTTCCAACACTATCTCCTCACTCCCTGTGCTGTGCTTTTTCCAATGATTGTAGGAAATTAGCTGCATATTAAAACTATGAATTTGTAGTTTTTCTAGGTAGTAACTGGAGTTACATATACATAAAGCCTTATGTAGAAGAATACCATGCTTTAAAATAAACATAAAAATGGGGTTAAACTTTTTGCTAAAATTTAAAATTAAGATAATTATAAATATTTTCAGATCATGGAGAAAATGAACACCCATTAAATGTTGAATCATTTCTTGTGAGCAGCACAACTGATGAGGTAAAGTAAAAACCATTTAAAGTTTTTATGAAATTACCTTATAATATCATATTATTTATAATGATTCAATTCATAATTTGATGAAGCATAATTTTTAAACAGTTTTTGTAATAAAATGTCTATTTATAAAGCCAGTGTATTTATGACTTTTGTTATTGAATATATTTTTTATTTCAGAACATAACCTTGCTGGATACTGACATGTATCAACACAAAGTTGTGGAAGACCAGGGAAACCAGAAGTGGAGCTTTGAATTTTTTAATTCACCAAAATTCATGTTAGAAGAAGGTATGATTTGGCATATTTTTGACAGTGAAATTGATTTGAATATATTTTGTTTGGTGTAAATATTATTTTTGGAAGTAGCATAATAATATGATAGTGAGATATACTTTAGGGTTTTCTCTTGGGTATATGGTATCTCTCTGATGGGTAAATGTAAGAAAAAAGTCCTAGCTTTGTTTATTTTACAGTAAAAGTAAGTATCTAAAGATGAGGGTTCAAAAATAATATCTGTAACAAAGTCTAAAGATATTTTTCTTCATTAGGTGAAGAGTCAAGATCCGAAAATGAATATTTGGAGAAATCAAACATGAGCAATGGTGTGGTTCCCATGCCAACCATGTCAACTATGCAGCATGAAGGTTCCTATGTTGTTTTGGAAGACCAAATTGATGAACTCACTGTTCATAAGTTATCAGTTGATCAGTTTTTTGCAAGAGCTCATAAGTTTAAGGTATACTCTTTATTTTTTTACTTTTTTTAAAATGGTGTTTGACTATAATCTTAGTTAGTACAAATCAGCTACTTGGCTTGATTTCTCATTTACTTGTATTTGACATATCCACCAACTCTTTAGTATATTATTTAAAATTTGATTTATTAATTCTACAGTGTGATGTGCCTGATTGTAATAAGGAGTTTATGAGTGAACAGAAGCTACAGAAACATAAGTGTGTTCACAACAAGGACAGCAGACCTAGAGTACCGAGACAGACTGTAGTAGAATGTCCAGTTAAAAAACTTAATGACAATGGCACCGAGGAATCCTGCGGGAGAGTGTTTCAAGTCAGAGAGGATTTATTGAAGCATCTCAATGAAGAACATAAACCTGAGGATGCTATATACAGGTCAGATTTTAAAACTTTTAGTCTGATGGTTGTTAAAGCATAACAAAATTGCCATTTTAAATCCAGAAAGTTAATACAAATAATACATGGATGCATGCTATTTTTCCTCTACGGTAAAGGTGAAGTCGCTATCAAGCAAACACTTGTTTGTATGAATAAAAATCTTTGATCACTAATTATATATCATTTATGATCTGAGATTGTGC
>LGAG01000636.1:73363-96192 GCA_001278395.1 Lerema accius | reverse complement strand
ATAATATTACAATACTACATAATGTATAACCACCACCTATAGATTTACAACCTCTGATATTCGACCGAACAACGTCCAATCTCTCTTTATAGACCAAGGGATTGACATTGTATCGATTATATGACAACAACAATCTGTGGTACTCGACAGTACAATGGCCTTTTCCCCAACCACACTTGGTACAAGTAGGAAAGTATTAGTGATAGGCCTAAGTTCGGTTTCTGGTCGGACTTATTTTTATATTATTTATAGATTAGATAAAGTGTTTCATTTTCAATTAACTGCAAATAAAAGGAATGATTTTCAAACAAAAATTATATAAAATAATTTTGAACAATTATTAATAATTTTTAATTCATCAGGTTTACCGTAACACATATATTTGTTTAATACTCTACAAAGTACATTTTTGTGTTATATTCGTTGCAGGTTGCGGGCTGACGTTTACTAATCCGAGTACATATTACACGCACGTGAGGAATTTACACGGTAAAGAGGAGAACGAGGAGGAAGGGGAGGACTATGTCGTGGAGACATCCGTACCTGATGCTAGCACTGGAACAATACTAAAGACTAATTCCGATATGTTTATGGTGAGAATATTTATAATAAAATTTTTGTTTTTAATTTTTACTTGGAAATATAATATGTATGAAACACTTATCCACATACTATACATGCTAGTATGTATTGTATTATTATTTTATATTTTAATTAATCCATTAGTGACAAAATACGTCAGAAATGTACTAAAACAGTAAATGTAATTTTTTCTATACTTATATGCTAAAATAGTAATCGATTTTGCCAGGTAACATACATGGCCGAATCGCCGGAACCGGACACGACTAGTAAAGTGGAAGTGGAGCCCGAGAACGTCGAGTTATCATTGAACGTGTGCGCGGCTGAGGTGGAGGGTGAATGTGGGGATGAATCTGAGGATGAAGCGGTGGAGGATGAAGAGTTCGAAGTAGATGAGGGTGAAATGGTCGAAGGTGAAGAACACGCGGCTCGCACGCACTGTACGTGGCCGTTGCCGCGGGCGCATGTCTACGAACAATCAGATGCTTACGTGCTTGAAGAGGATGCCCAAGTGAGTAATTTGTTTGTATACCTTACGTAAGGACCCTTTGCCCTGAAATGGAAAGTGGATGTCAAATTATTAATAGGTAGACAGGTAAATTATTACTTGCTTTGTCATATCTATTTAATAATCTAATAATCAAATAGGTTTCTGAATTTATAACAAGGTTTTGAATAGCGTCCTGATTTATAAAAATCAAAAAATTTGATGACATAAAATTTTCAAATATTAAAAAAATTGTGAATCGTTTCTCATACTCTTAACTGTTTTTTTTTTAATTTCCACAGGTGGAGCAGTCAGAGATATCAGAGAACAATATATACACTGTCCGTAGCGACTTGTTCCTGCACGGGAACATGCTCACGAACGACGACAGCGAGTAAGTGCATCATGTGACTATATAATTCGGCTATGATATTTTTTGATAGTATAAAATGACATTGTTTATTTTTTATTCTGTGGTTGGTCTGTGCGTGAAACGTCGTTTTATAAGTGAAATGTGTAATGTGCAGACATATGGGCGGGGCCGGCGCGGGCGGCGCGCTGGACGCGGAGCTGCTACTAGCGCCCTCTGTCGACATTGCACAGGTTCGTTTTACCTATTTAAAAAATCTAATTATAGTTGTATTCCAATTATTGTAATTTAAGAGTTCATTTGAGGCACTTTGCATAAAAACATAAGATCTAAACTTCTTATTTTTAAAACAATTTTTGACTGCAATTCTTTTACACTATACACCCGGACACTAGAATTCAGTAACCTTCTACGTCTATCAGGACACATAGGATAACATTATTTTATCATTTTTGTTGGGCTAAAAAGTGAGAAAAAATACAGGGTGGTGTTCGGGGGTGTACAATCGATTTGATATTAATATCAAATGGTTTAATATAGGAAGAATTATACACGGATGCGGTGGATGAGTCGTCGTTCCGCGTATTCCTGTTGAGCGGCGAGGACCTCGCGTAGGGGGCGCCACTCGTCACAACACAACGACGTAACGACAACGCACAACGACCCACTAGCGTTACCAGGTCCAATCGACCTCGTATTGTAGTAAGCTTTCTATAGACGCTTCAAAACTTCTACAATCCCATCAACGCAATAGGATGAACTACAATACATGCCGGTACCCATTTATTGATGAGATTTCTGTAGAGTTATTTCTATGCATTCTCTCGGTGTATTTTAATTAGCCGTATGCTTATTGTCGTCTCTTCTGTAGTGTTGTTTTTTACTCGATGTGATGCTCATGTTCGAAGTTGTGTTGTCGTCATACGATTCATAACATCACTATTATGTTAATATTAAGTTATTTCGATAGGTGTTTTTGCTCTTATGGTTATTCTATTATCATCACTTAGTCTTTGCTAGATTATATTTTTAAGAAATTTTATCAAATGGCTTTGCTAAAACTCGATTCAAATACTTGTACTTCAGATTAATTAAGGATAAATGTTATATCGCCATCATTCGAATCGATTCGTGGCTTTTTATTTTACATTTTAATGTTTGTCTTAATTAGCAGTTGCAATCATTTCTCATAGGGCCGAAAACAGTTGATTTTTCATGCGGTCAAATAAAATTAATTTCTCATAGGGCCAATGAGAGTTGATTTTGTCAGATGGCCAATGAAAGACAATTACGCGGGTTTAACAAGCGAGTAATCATTAACCGAATATCAATGTTCTAAACAATATTCTTTTAGTAGGGAGACATAGCAGTTTACAAGACATTTTTATAGTGTTTTGCACATTGATATAAAGGTATTATAATACTCATCGATGACTGTCATATGAAGTTTAGGAAGGAAGACATGCTGTATACCAAACGTTATCCTGTTAAAGTTATCAAAACAATTGTTGATATGGTGTACTGCCTTGGCCGGTATCTTTAATCTTAAATTAACAATTTTTAAATTAATGTACTAAGTGTTTAGCGTTTTAGCAATAGTGTAATTTAGGACCATAAAGTATACATACGTTTCCAGTGTATTGTCTGAATAGCAATAATGATGTACGCAGAATGTGTTACGGGCAATTTTATACGACTTAAGGTACAAAAATTTGTGCGTAGGCAAAATTTATGAATTACGAATATTGGTGCAATATTACAAATATACATTATCTAAATTTAAATAAGTCAATTGTTACATTGGCGCCGTAGCGTGTTGTCCAATTAAAATGCGTAAATGTTTACATAATTATTATGAATTGTGTAATTTTAAGCTTATACTATAATGTGTACAAAATGAGTTACCGAGTATCATAATATTGCGCAGTGCATGGTGGCATTTACAAACGTTTTTATTTTATGTTTTTGGAAATTTTAAAAGTTTCAGTGTATTGAAAATAGTTGAGAGATGAGCTCGGGCTCGGTGGAATCTAGTCGCCAAAGTCGTACTTGGTATTCGAATTTACACGTGAATTTAGAATTTCCAACTGACGGGGTTTCGAGGAGTATTACTACTTAGATATACATTTTAAACGTAAGCATAAAAAACGTCTCGAAAATCATTCAACTAGCACATGGAATGTTTAAAACATTCTTGTATGATATGTCGAAATAACTCGTTCGGTGCAATAACACATTCCCGTTACAACATTAGGAATGGTGTGAGTGGTGTGTGGAGGTGTTTGTATGTTTGACGGATCTTAAGGATGTTATGTAAGAAAGAAAACTTTCCTAACATGCCTTCGAACAACACCGGAATGTCCGCTGTCGTCGTGATCGGAACGCTGAGATAGTGTCACCAAGATTTATTGATCTCTTGAAACGCCTTCTAAATATAAATTACATGAGCTATTATCTATTTTGTATTGTAGCATAATGTTGAATGTTTGTGATATCGGTTTTTGTACGTAGTTTAATATCGTGGACGTTGCGCGAACATATTTTTCATTTAATACTAGTTGTATTAGACTTATCGATGCTTACTTTAGAATAATGATGGAAATGAAGTTCGTAATTTAATATTAGCTGTTAGCTAATAATAGTAGGGACGGGTCATTTTGAAGTTTTCACAACAGATTTTTAGACCGATTACAAATATTTTGAAATACTATTCGTGTCTCGATGTAGTAGCCAGTAGTAATTCATTGCAAGTGTACGAAGCTTCGAGTGCAGTATGAAGCTGATTTTAGGAAGTATGAATTGAACGATTTCATTTTAACTACTTTTAAATATAAGGAAAAATGATCCAATTGAATCAAATGAACGTAGTGCATTGACCTGTTACACTGCTCGAGGGTTTAAGCACAATATATGTTTAAAATATAGTTGTTATGATAAGGATCTACAGAGTATGCTTCGGAGGTGACAATAAACACTTCACTCATGCTATCTCGCTCGCACTCAGGGACGGACAGCGTCCAGTGGGTGAGACAAACGACACACTTAGCATTAAGTATAAGTTTAATGAATTTCTCAACTATTGTTAGTTATTAATTATAATTGTATATTGTACATAAGAAAATATATTTTTGGATTTATAAACGTATGGTGAGATGGTTTATTTTTTGAGACTGTTGTCCAAAAATTAATGATTTGTTAAAAAATTACATAAGATGAAATGGGCGGTTTTAATGTTTCTCATTTGTGGAAATGATGGTTTAAAACACGAACTTTTTGAAATTAATTTATAAGATTTTAAAGATAAAGAAAATATTGATTGATTAGGTTCACACCTTTCCAGAGTGAGGACTATTTATTTTCATCGAAAATCTATTCGTTCTGCAAAACGACAATTAACAGAGTGCGCTAAAAAGCAATCGAGCTGGGCTCTAATGGAATGTATGGGATACTAGTAAAGTTTGAATTCGACTAAATATTGTTGTTTTCGAACGAAATAAATAAGAGCAAAGAATTCAACTACGGCAGTCTCACCTGTGTATTGATTTATACACATTTTTTATATATTTTTACGTCATATTTTCTTTGCCAATTAGCAAATTTTATATGCATTTAAAAATTTAAATAGTTGCATAAAAAGAGTATTGTTAGCTACTTCGAGACGTGTTTTGAAGTAGTTGCAATTTTGATCTGCCATGTCGATTATTATATTATTCTTCATTTATCTTCATAGGTGCATTTTTTTACAATCTGTATTTATCGTTTCCATAAATGAGAAGCCTTATTTATATTTCAAAATTATATTTATAAACTAGCTTTAGTTTAATTGTTGGTATAATTCGTTTACGTAATTTCGGATATATTGTTGTATCACATGTCCGCACAGCACACGCTAAGTCAAACTTAATCACATATCATATTTAGTTTTGTTATTAATTGTATTGAAATTGGTTGCTTTCTGTTTAAATTTTGCTATATAGAAATAAATGTTTTGAATAAATACATTTTGTTATTATTTCTTCTTATAAATGCATATTATGATATCAGATTTGAAGGTGTAGATTTGTTACAATATCTTTAAATGTGAAAAATGAAATTTCTATTAAATAATAAATAATAACACCTGCTTCTAAAATATTGTCAATTTTCTTATTACTCTAGATATAATTATTATTCTTGGTTAAAAAAGAGAAATAATAGTTACGTATACGTTATTTAATATTTTAATTGTTAATGGTATTTCGATGACTTGGGTAAAAATAAAGAATGTCTGGTCACCTTGGCTGTAACACGTTTAATAAATAGGCACTTATCTACAAAATAATTGTATATTTTATTACATCCCTATAAAGAACAATAATTGAATTTATTTAAAAGCTAAATCAACTTAATCTATTACGATACAGGTGATAAAATTTTATAACAGTGGGCGCCACAATCAAACACTTCGCCTTGGAATCCACGAAAAATAAATATTTCCGTGTATTGTTCACGTGTGGGAAATAAGAACATATTTCTAATTACATTTAGAGTGCAAAATTATAATTATTTATTAATAAAAACAAATATTTGGTGTAAAAGGGCACATACATTAAATCTAAAATATTCAGTTACTAAGCAAAATTTCTTTCTTATAGAAAAAAAAATCACATTTATTTGCATGAAGGTACTTCTGAAGATGGGTAACAGTATATAGACTGAAGGTTACTTGTATTAAATGATGCTTCATCAATTTCAATTGCCCAATAGTCAATACTTCTCACCAATTACTATACCATAAGTTTTGAACACATGATAACAATAATGTAGCAGTCTCAATATTTTTACACAATTGAAACTTCATTAGTTTATCTTTGTGTTCCCAGTACCCCTTCACCATGCTATCAAAACAACTACTGCCTTCTATATGTTTAATAGACACCCCTACTAAACAATAGATGGATGTATGGTACTAATAATGTTTTTTTT
Organism: Lerema accius; assembly: GCA_001278395.1. Taxonomy (NCBI): domain Eukaryota; kingdom Metazoa; phylum Arthropoda; class Insecta; order Lepidoptera; family Hesperiidae; genus Lerema; species Lerema accius. The sequence continues at coordinate 89,788 of LGAG01000636.1, read as the reverse complement.
TAACATTTTTAATTAGATGGCAGGAGAATAAGCTATTTACGTATTCAATGAAGATATGTTTAAAATGTATTAGGTACTTATCAAGTAGGCTATGTTGGTGTGTAGGTATAGATAGAGGCTTGTTCATCGCGAGCTAATCAATTACATCGTTAACTAATGACTTAATTGTCGTTTCGTGTCATCTGCAATGCAAAAATAATTATGTGTAATAAAATTATATAAGTATAGCATTTCCAGTTTACAAAGTTCTTCTCACAGTTATATGCTTAATTAAAACTAGTACTTTAGTTTGCAACTTTGTATTGTATCTTAATGATGAGAATAAAACAACTGGTTATTAAACATGCACATTTCCTACGTACGTCATAGGTAAGGAGAGACTATATAATTTTTGCATAAACCAAGGCCTCCAATCCAAGGGAGGCCCTTAATTAAGGTTAAAAATTCTTAAGTGCATAGGTATAGGTAATAGCTATAAGCTTCAGACAACTGAAAAAAAATTGAACACCGATTGTGAAGGTGAATTTTAATAGAACGTACGATCTTATCTATTTACCTAAATATTTTATCATAATTAGGTACCTACGTTGATTTTACTTTTCTAAAGTTTTAACCATAGAGAAAAAACGATTTTGACCTGTAACTGCTTTGAATTATTTTCAGACTTCAAGTTTAATTTAATGACCCTGTAACGTTTTTTATAAAATCTTATCGAATAAACGTACCTAAATACCCATCGTAACTAAATATATTGTAAAATTGCACCTTACCCTGCATTTTGGTATGGTAACTTTGCTACGAGTGAATTGGCTACTTAGACGGTATATTGTGGTCATACTATTCTAGTGAGCTGGTGAGGGGGCACTGGGGGCAGGTCATGGCTTTTGGTTTGTATCATTGCGGCGGAGATTCTGTCCCGGAAAAGGGCGAAGCCCCACAGCAAAATGTAGAGAGCAACCAAGCCTACTGTTGCAATGACTACGATCACCGCAGCTCTGCCCGGCCGCCTCCAATCCAGTATGTCATATATGAATGGATTCCCGTGCCTGCAAAACAAAAAAAACGTATAGGTAGGTACTGATAAGCTTTCAGAAAATTATAGGTACTAAAATGTATTTCACATAGTCAGAAACATATGGTAGCGTTATACTGCAATCACAAAACGTTCACAAATTTAACTGCTAATTTTGCTTTTACCTTGAGTATCTTTAGTGTTTTTATGATGGCGGGTTGGTTATTTAATTTAATTGTTATTATGCACATTTTTTTACTGTCTGCTAAATATTTATAAGCATACCATGAAATACTGATTACTAAGTAGGTACTACAGTTATGACATTTGAATAATAATATCACAATGAAACGATAAACAGAAATACAAATAAAAATATTAAGTACCTACCTATTAAAAAATGTGAATGTAAAAGTCATTCGACTGCTTTAAAATAAGACACCTGTACCTATATTTTAATAACTACCTACTCCCTTTTTATCTAGGCTTGATATCTGATGTATCAATGACAGTCACTGGCTTATGGCGCGAGCTTAAATATAGGTCATTAAATAGATACAAATATATTTCTAATCCATGAGATAGGTATTGGCCTGTTACTATGCAATAATAATTCGTAATAATACAAACATATCTTTGCCGCCAGCCGCGAAGTATATGCCGGAGAAGGCAGCATACCACAGTCCCACTCCAAGCGGTTGGTAAACGTGCAACAACCGAACTGGAGTCCGCGATATTGCCACCTCGGCAAATGCTATGCAAGAGTTTATGCCATGAGTGGCTAAGTCTAGCCAAAAATCGGACCGAGGTTCGTCGTTTCCTGGATCTGTAAATAAATGTAAAGAATATATTTCGAAGGTACGTAATTTAAAACGTCTCTGCGTTGTTAAAGCACTTTTTGACACAATGTAGTACTATGTAGGTAAGCTATTGACTTTAGCTATGAGAAGAGACCTGTGGCATAGACGGCCTAACATGAGGAGCCCGGACATTTGGCTTTGCAGATGCAATGTCAACTGAGCCACAGGTAGACGCTACACCTACTCGTACTACAATATCTAAGAGCAGTATTATTTCATCTTTAGCATTACTAAAACAGCAGTCTGAACTAGCACCATAAAAAGTCATGTTAAAATTGCAGCTGATTAGTAATTGTAACGATAATTCGATAAGAAATCACTAGGTATTAATACTGCTCTATAAAGTCGTAGGGGAAGGTATTAAATTGTAACACGACAGTGTTAATATACATATTATATGTTGTTGACATCACCTGGGTCATACAGGAGAATCCAGTAGAGAGCCGTGATCATGAGGGCGATGGGGATACCGATGTTATAGGATATCCAATATATACCGATGTACCATGGCACAGGTCCCGCTTCTGTGAATAAATCAATTAAGTTTTGTGTATAACAAAAATAATGTGCCTATATTTTGCAAGTTAATAAGCTGATATTATTTTTTCGTGAAATTTGTATCTTATGGTTGCTACCATCCACTTTTTTGAATTTTTCGGCAACGCATTAGAGAATCTTTGTTGTAATTTAAGTCTTAGGGCGACGATGACTATTTATCTTTACGCGATCGTTTTTTTTAATGTAGGTACCTACCTCTTAAGTTTGAAAACCACATAAATACCAAATTAAAACTTTTATGGAAGTTTTTCATGTACCCAGTACTCCAACATGCGCCATAATATTTTGGAATCGTGCTTTTCAGTTAAACATAGCTTGTGCTGTAAGCTATGAATCGGCTACGAATTAAAAAACTGTTCAATGGTGATCATGAATATAGATCGGTCTGTCCAATTGATCGTATAAACAGCTAAATTGACACGATCAATTGCGCTCATTATTCAGCGCAAGGTTTTTTCAATTTTCAATTGCTTAAAATGCCATCCATTTTTAAGTCTCCACACTTAGGTATTCTTTGGCGCAGGTTCTTTATATTTTACATTAATGATATTCCGGTAAAATAGATCAGAAAGAAAACTATATCTTTTGAACACATTAGGGTAATTACTGACTTTATTACAAATTTAGTCAATGCGAGTCAACCTTGGAATTGCGAATTGCATTGAATTGCCACTCGCCAAATCGTTAGTAGCATTTTTCATACAGAATTCATGATCTATTTTTGCATATTTATAGCAGCTTGTTCATTGTAAGTGATGTCGTGTAGAGCATATAGTTCATTGGTTGTATGTGATCTTACGATGGAAATAAGTCAAGAAATAAGAAAGGTAGGCTCCATGACGACGCGCGGCGTTTTGCAATATGCGGCAAAGGTGGTTGTGAAACATTTGATGTCGATTATGGTCGAGTATATTATCACAACAAACCTTTCGAAATGTGCTTGTCATAGCGGTCACTGGTAGGTACTTATTTATATTTGGTAGGTTTTGTTAGAGGTAAAAAGGCAAGGTCGATGCGTTATGTAAAATGTTTGATTGCAATGTAAATAGATTAGATTGCGGTAAGTTGCGGTGTGACACATTGTTTGTCGAATTGGATACTTAACTATTTATTATTATCAAGAAGAATGTTTAGGCCCCGATGCCAGATTTTGTAGAAAATTCAGACTTTTTACTTTTTAACTGTGAAGCATTTTCAAGTTCCTAATTATGCAACATAAATTACCAACGCTGGAGTTTTGTCCAACTGTTTAAATGTTATCTTTGTAACAGTATTGGTAAGTCAATGAACAACATCCGGAATTGAATATCTATCAACAGTTAAGCAAGTAGGTAAGTAGGTATGTATCTACATAAAAAAAATGCAATGTCTCTTAATAACTGCCACGACGTTGTTTTATTTCTTAAATTAATTTTTAAAACACATATTCGTAGGTACCTATAAATGCATCGCTTCGTGCACCCGTTATCATTGAAACTTTAACTATGCCGAATCTGAAACTCGAACGTAGGTAAGTGCATTTCTTAAAAAGGTATAATTTTAATACCTACAGTCCAGAGTTCAGCGGACAACGATCTGGCTTAATCTTACTTAATCTGCATTATCATGTAAAGTAAACGATTCGCCTTCAGTCTTATTGTGAGCATTCATAAACAATTCACAGGATAAAAAATCCAATAAAACAAGATAAAAGATTCCTATCATTATTACCTTAATATAATCACAATATAAAGATTATTCTTATGTAACTACTTCATTGAATAAAGATTAGGTAGGTACGTAAAAATTCTTTTAAATGAAACTAAATAAATAAGAACGGATTTTAATACATCATACAGTTGATAAAAATGAGAAAGAACTGTTCTGGACTTTGCGGATTAGTGCGACTTTATTTATTTTCGAAGCAAAATAAGGGTAGCGGGTAGATTATAAATATCAATCGATCATCTCAACCATCACTGTTTCATCACAATCTGTCTTTCCGGATAACGGCTTAACGGCTGCCAGATGTTTAAATAATATTGTCAATCTCTTAGGAGATAATATTATTATACTAAGCGAGACGACTTTTTAAAATGGCAATGCTCAACAAATGACCAGACGGATTACCTGAAGGTAAATTGCTCGTGGTCATCCATAATACTGAAGGTCTTAGTTATTTTAACTGACGTTCTAACACTGGAATTAAATTACATCAGTTAACTATAGTTGTAATCGACTTTCAATCCACGTGCATGTTTCATACGATATGGAAAGAAACCAAATTAATAATGTTTATGTTAATGCTTCTTGGAAATTTAATTATACGCAACATACGGCCTTTATAGAAAGATGTAATGGATGGTGGAAAGAGGTACCTACCTATTAACTACATAAGTAACTTATAGTGAAGATATTAATTGTAATGGTAGGTACTCTACGGCAGCCTTAAATTAGTCTCTCTATATTTTGTTTGAAATTGAGCTACAATACAAAAAGTATAACAAAATTATAAGGAATGTTGATTATTAATGAGAAGATTTCCTGAAATATGATTTAAGCCAATGTATATAATGGTACAAACCTGGCAAGGGACAGCAGAGGGCAATACACGAGACAGTTAAACCGCTGAGCGTCATGAGGGTCACCAGCAGGAGGCCCCAGTTAGTGAGGTAGATCATCCAGTGCGGGCCCACGCCCACAATGAGTGCCCACACCAGGATGCCCACGGCCAGCGACGCCAGCACCAGCCGCATCACCAGCAGAGGGATCGGAGAGTCTCCCCGATGCCATGACGACACAAAAAAGTCACTCAACTTCTCATTCGAAGCTATCCACAAATCCGACAGTGAAACACTCTTCCTAGAACATTTCACCATTTTCAGCACTTTAACACTTGCACCTAAATATTGTTTTTTTGCAAATTAAATTATTTATTATTTAAAATCGATTAGCGATATTCCATATTCGAGCAGGTGTTACTCGTGTTTAAGTTATCGTTTGTAATGCGCTGGGTACCGTGAGAGATGTCATCGAGAGCTGTCGATTTCTTATCGATTGAGTACCTTTATCTCTGTCCTATATAATAAAGAGGTATTATTTTCTTATACAAAAATTTTACTGGTGGATAAGTATGGATTATCTTTACTGCTGAATTTACGACGTCCGCGTGTTGTGCAAGGTGGGATTAAAATGGCGTGGATTTTAAACACTAGCGACTGTCTTATTGTTTTCGTGTTTAAACACGATTAATAAGCGAGTACGAGATAATATAGACAAGCGAACGTGCGATCGTCGCGGCGACGAGGCTAGAATCGCGAAATGAATGTTCACAGGTAGAACCGTGGGCGACCTGCCTTGCGTAAATACTGCGAGTTTATGTAACCGATGTTTGTAAACCGAAACTGGGTTTCCATGTCTCAATGTCAGGCAGCATTGACTTGGATAGACCCAAATCTGTATGAGCAAGACAACCCGCGGCGGCTTTATGCGGGTGTACGAATCTACGTTGTCGATATAACGAATCAATCAAAGATAAAGTAATGAATCATTTACGTACGTAAAACGTTATCGGTTTTAATAAGTCGCTATAATACTCCTAAGGAATGTTTAAGGATAATTCCGTAACAGTTCGAAGTTAAAGTTCCGCGAATAACACCTCAGATAGGTACAAGATTAACATCGCATATTTCATCACAAGTAACTCGATGTGGTAAAGTTAGCGAGGTATGTTGCTTCATACAATCTTTACGCTTGTATGATCTACGAGAACTTGTCATAATCACAAGTCATTGGTAAAGAGTACGCTAGGCTTCTATTTCTAACGAGGTAATCATGTATTATAATAATATTGTTAGTAGGTTATTATTTTTCCTTATTCATAGCCTCTATCAGTAAACTTGTTACGTTTTTCTTGATATGGTTTGAGACTTGAGTCTTGCTTATTGCCATCGGATGACTAAACAATATTACCATTATTCTATAAGTAGCGCTTTCTGGATTTTTTTTAGTTTTTTGTATAGCAATAACCTCTGCGATTCTATAAAGCTTTGGATTGAGGCATTATCTAGACATACAATACGTAGTAACTAGTAGTTTAATTTTTTTAATGAACACAAACTTACGGAAATATACTATAGTGAACCATTCTTCCCTTCTTATATAAATATATACCTACAATTGAATTTCTTCAAACAAACACTCCAGATGCCTAAGTATAAACCTAAGATTATCTTAAATAACTTTTATCTATAAGTAAACAATCAATTATATTATATTTTATCATCTTAAGCACAATTATTAATTGTGAAACTGACGAAACTGGCTTCTAAAGTAGATGCCATTTTTGGCATGGCTTGGGCATGGCTGTGACATTTAGTTTCTTTTTCTTATTTTATTCTTTGTTATGATCTCTACAGCGCAGCCTTATTGTGCATCCACGTTGGGCTCAATTTACATTTCACGAAATTTAATTTATCACCTTTACCATCAGACAGCTCATCTAATTGTTTGTCCACTATTATTTACGTAGATAAATAAAACTACTCGTATTAGGTTAGGGTACGGTTTTCCAATGACATAAAATTAATCGAAATATATATTTAGTTAAAAGCTTTATTTAATTTCTCTTAATTACACACATTGTTTACTTATCAATTTTTACATCTAATAGTTACTTTTGAACACAGACAGACTCATTTACACCTAAGAAATATGTCTATTTTTATTACGATTAGTAAACTTAGGTATATTTACATTGTGCATCGATAGTAGTCTTCTTTAATTAATAAGCTCTATCATCTTGGTTGTTATGGCAGCAAAGAATTTATTATCCATATATTTTACGCGACGTTAGTCGTTCTTAGAGCCATTCCTTCGTCGACGTGTACAATGACAGAGGGTCGTATGAGCCGCGTGGAGATAGCATCCCGCGCGGCTGCTAGCCCTACTGTTACGACGTGGAGGACCAATAGTAGCAACCCTGTGAGGGCCACGGTAGCCGTCGCTTGTCCCGGCTGCCCCCAATACAACACTGGATATATGAACGCGTTGCCGTTTCTGTAATTAACAAAAAAATTTAGTAGATATCTACATATTTCGTTTTAGTAGGTATCTACATTATTGAGCAGAAGAATTAGCGCAAGTTACTTCTCAATTTAAATAAATTAAATATAGTTTATGTGTTCCTGTAAATGGTATTATAATTAAAGAGAATACTGAATACTTTTCAACAATATTTTCGTAATTATGAGAGGTGATGAGGTCTATCACTTGCTTACTGCCCTTGGTCAATATGATAGCCTTAACCTAGCTCACATTGAGAAATCTTAGTTATGCAGTGAAATAATTATTAAGTTATGAAATTAACAACCTACTAAATAACCATCATTGGGCTCTATCACGTAGAGTCATCTCCCAATGTCACACGGATTCAAAGCAGATTATTATTATAATTGTGTTGATTAAATAGGGTACGGATTACTATTTACAAAACATGCTCAAGATTAACTATACTGTTATTGTTAGCCTAATATGTAACCTTAACCGGATAATACATAATTGCGATCGTGATCAATCGATTCGATCGCACAATGGTATTGTGAAGATCGCGTCTTTGTCTTACATTAGACAATCTCGTGTTTTATAAATGTTTAATATTTACCAAATAGAGATCCTTACCCATCTCGGCCACCGGCAAAGTAGAATATAACTGAGAACACGACGAACGCGAAGGAAAAGCAAATCGGCTGGTAGAAGTGTAGAAGCCGGGTTGGGTGAGATGATGACATTAGTAGAAGAAACATTAGAACGGCGTTGATCCCGTGGACGGCAACGTCCAAACCATGGTTTATCTCTTCTTGGATGCCAGCTATAAAAAAGTGCAGTAAAATTAATTTAGAACCGTCTGCTTAGGTATACTGAACTGTACAATATCTACAGCCCAACGTGAGTGTATTCGTACCTACATTTAAAATTTGTGTTTAGATTATTCTCCATTAGCACATATATAGTTAGAATTTCATGTGAACTATCTTAATTGTCTACTAGCACTTTGTGAAGCTATAGATGGCCATACATGGACTGTTTCACTCAATCATTTCATTGTCGGCAGCTTGAAGTAGTCGGCTTCCATGGTATGAACTCACTGCTTCAAGCTCCTCGTATAAAGCAGTTGGACCGCACGCATATTTTATGTATTACGACAATGTGGTTTAAGTTGAAGAAAAAAAAAAATTTATTAAAATATAAAGTTCATACAACATGATAAAAAAGAAACAATAGCAAAAAAGGAGAGACGACTCAGTATCTACCTACATCAAGAGTACCTAAGGTAGGTACATAAATATCTATCCGTTTGTTATTTTGTTTTTGTGTAATCAAATTAACTACCTGCTATATTATTATACAAAATTGGTTTTTATTCAAAGTGTTTTTGCGATAAATTAATTACGTGAATAATTTTGCAGTATAGGTACGAGTAAGAAAGTACATATCAGATATCGTGATATTTGTTACTAAGATACTGTATTTTCATCACGTTAATTAGAGTTTAATCCTTAATTGACAATGGAGAGCAAAAGTTTTTCCCTGATATTGGGAAGGCATGCAGTTTATCATATTCTATTGCAGATGGCTAAAAAAGTGATTGGCCCAAGGGTATAACGACGGGACGTATAAATACGACTCACTATACTAACGCTGAATTGTTTGTTGTTCTAGAGATGTCAAGATTTTAATCTTACAATTTGGATTTTCGACCATGTGTCAAGAACAAAACTGAACAAGCGATTCAGAGTTGAAAGAATTCAAGATAAATTGATAAATTCTTCTAACTGGTAGATAATACAGAGCAAAAATAAGTCCTCTGTTTGCTTAAGATTAAAACTAGGAAACGAAAATGAGCTCGTAGTTTTAAAATATTTAAGTTCTTTGGGGAACTGATCATCTATCATCAACCATGTTGTCACAACCACGACTAAAAGTTGAGCACGTACAGAATCGTTTAAACTTACAATATCGATGTATTGTTATTTCATAGAGAACATTCTAGAACAGTACAGACCTTCATATAGCACGCTCCAGTAGAACACAGTGATGAGGAAGGCGATGGTCACGGCAGAGTTGCTGAACACCCAGTAGGTCTTCACGTACCACGGCGAGCAGAACTCAGCGCCTGCCACAAACACACGCGCAAGGAGTATCTACATTCTAGATCTACCACTAAAGATCATGTAGCTACGATTAAAATTCTTCAAAAAATATTAACCTTAAAATTTAAGACCACCTAGTCTTGCAGATTTACTTTCCAATAAATCACTTGGTGAATGTTCTAATAGATACGTTACTTAACATTTGCGCTGAAAGTTTTATTAGGCGTTACAAAATTGAATATTATAGCGTTTTGTTAGATGATTTAAGTACTTTGAAGAACCTAGAGGATCTTTTTGAGTGCTGTTTTATAATTTTATCCTTTACGACAAATATCTGATAGGAAAAGCAAATGTAGGTAGTTCAGTTCCCTGCAAAAACATCCATTTCACTCCTTGTTTACAGTAGAAATATTTATAACTTAAACGTCGAGTAAAAGTTCGACGATATGGAAAGCAATGATTAATGTTATATTAATTTATATTTCTCTAACAGATACCTAATCTGTAAATCACAGTATAGATACCGTGCTAACTTATCAGTTATCAGTACGAAGTAGGTAAACATAACCAAAAAATACATTACAGAATTTCAGCCGCACTGACAGTAAAGGGAAATTGTGGTGAATATTTCGCAGGACTATAAACTTACATACTATATTAAGGAATTAATACTAGTATCATACTCAGTTATATAGAATCGTACTCACTTATAGGTCCGTAAAGATAGCAACGAGCCGATACGGCTGTTGCAAAACCAGTCGCTAGCGTGATGAGTGTTAGACCCCAATGCGTGAGGTATATGAACCACAAACCCGTAGGCGTATCACTGATAGCGTACATTATAAACGAGGCGAGTATGATGCCAAGAGATGTTAGAAAGAGCAACGCCCTCCATATCAACAGCGGTACCGACGACCGAGTCGTTTGCCAAACACTCAGGTAGAAGTCCGACGGCTTACAATGTTCTAACCCTATCATTTCCCATTGTACTTCACTTTTAAAATAATTCTTTATGGCACTCATAGTATTATTATGGTGTTCCTGCACTGGTACGACACGGTATACTATAGTCTCTTGGGCCCTTATCACTTACTACGAATCGATACGATATCGTCAGTTTATCGACTGATTCATTTCGTTTTTGGTAACGCTGCCAAATTCTTTATCTTTAACTGACAATCCGGCTTCATATCTTGAAGGTGCAGCGTAATAATGTATAATGTATTCTACAATTTTCGTGCAAGGATATAAGTAGGTATAATTAGAATTCAGGTAATTTTTTTTCTCTTATTTCTTGAAGTTTAAAAATTGCGAATCAGCGCGGCAAGAAGTGTAACATTTCGCAGGCGCTAAGAGGTTTCATTGAGATTTTATTTTCTTATTTAATTAGGTATATTACAAAAACGGTTTTTTAACAATTCATTCAACTCATTGACATACTTAACGCATGAAACAAGAAAAAAGTTTAAAAAAAAATCTGACGTCCTTATTATATTTTAACACTGATTTTTCAGTACATTCATCATGACTACTAAATGTTTAACAGCTCGTCATGATTAGATAACGTATCTCAGGAACAGTAAGCAGGTAGAAAGGTACCTAGTATAAATAATTATAAATACTTATAATTAGGTATTTACAGGTATAAATGTTATGTCCAAAAGTCTTGTAATTAATTTATCTTATACTGTAACGAGGTTATCTATTATTTCTTAAAAATAATAAAAATCTTGCATTATGGTAGATAGCTCAGTCAACTCAACTGCATAAATTATTTTTGGGTCCCCTCTAACGGTTAATTGTTCTAAAAATTCGAGGCCCAAGATAGGTACAATCAGCCCGATAAAATTAGCATTATGTACCAATTCCATTCTTCCAAAAAGAAAGAAATTCCTAAAACTTCTTAATAATGTTACATTATCCAGCGTTACAGGTTATTTCAGTACGTTTCTTGGAAGTCGTATGCGGTGCCGTCTCTTAGAAATCTCCTAGTGAGAGCGTCCCTGAGGATCACAATCGCAACTACAATTGCGTGAATTATTACAAAGCCTAAGGTGCAAAGCGCTGCCAGTCCCACAGTCTGTCCAGGCTTTTCCCAGTCTATCATAGGATAGATTGCATGTTGGCCAAATCTGTAATGAAAGAATTAAGTATTTAATTCGGTAATAACTAAATAATCAATCATTATTACTTTTCATATCACTATCAAGTTCATACGTGCCTACTAAGATTTTATATGGTTCAGTGTGTAGTAGGTGATAAAATTTTGGCTTTAATGAAAAAGCAGGTGCCTATCAATAATAAACTTCTACTTAAGTACATCGACATAGGTATAATGGTTTTTAATTTATTTAAATACATGGATGTGTATGTACTCGTAAGTGTGTCAAATAGTAGCACATTAGGCATCTACCTACATAATTTCAGTTTAAATTATACTAAATAGAAAAAAAAAACATATAAGTACGTCTACAAAAACATGAACCAAAACCGACAAAATTATGTATTTAAAATATATAAAAAATTATAAATTTATGTTATGAAAAAACAGCGCCTTAATACTAAGCCGACATTCTAACGCGTTTATAAAGTAGATTTATATCACAGGCGGAAGGCATCGAGGATGCGGGATAATACTTCTAGATTTGAAACATACAATCATAGATAAGAGTATTATACTAAACATACAATTAAGAATATAGTTTTGTTAGATCTGAGGAACCATAAAGATATAAAATAACTCAAAATTATGATAAGGTATCCAGACAAGCGCTTTTTTAAGAATGTGTATTAGTAAGTGATAAGATACCCAATCAATTAGAAACGAAACATGTAGAATCCGGCTAAGGTGTTATAATGATAGTAAGAGGAAATGACTCACGCGTCAATGCCACCCAACGCGAAGAAGATGTAAGTGAACACGAGGTAGACGATGGCCAAGCCAATAGGGAAGTACACATGGTAGAAGTAAGCAGGTTGCCGCGAGCTGATGAGCAGCGCAAACATCAGGATGCTATTCACCCCATGAATAAATACATCTAGTGTGAAGTTGAACGCGAAGTCCTGAGCTGAGTGACAAAAAAATAAAATATCATTAGCGAGAGAGAGGGAAAGGCAATAAATATAAAACAAGATAAGTGCTAATGAGAATAAAAAAACATTAATTTGAGTACGTGGATTTTTAATTGTTAAAATTTCATGAATCTGATCCACTTTTGGGATCCATGACATCGGCGCCTTCACAACTTGATTAACTGAGACTGACGCAATTTAATTCAGCGCACATCCATAGTTTTCTTAAGTAATGAAATACTTGTGGTACTAAATAAGTAATAAAATATTTTTGTTCACTTACTGAGGCTAGAAAGAAGGGACCAGTAGAATATAGTGATGAAAAATGCAATCGGCGTGGCTATATTGAACATGGCCCAGTAAACTTGCACGTACCACGGTAATCCTGACTTTTTATCTGAAACGTGTTTAATAAAAGAAAACATTTACTTCTAAGAATATGACTTATATTAACTATAGCAAAAGAGGTCAATCTTTTGAAGAAGATTGGCTAAGAGTTGTTAAGAAATCATAGTTACAGAAATCATTAGTTACTGTAGCGTTCAAATAATACTTACCTAATGGGAAATAATTCATCGCCATGATAGATACCAATAGTCCAAATGCTGCTGCGATAGTATTCAAAATAAGACCCCAGTGCGTTAAATAGATCGGCCAATACTGGAGCGGCATATACAATCTTGTCAATACCATTGATGCGATCCATATACAGAGGCACCCAACACATACTATTGTCCTGACTATCAGCAAGGGTACTGTCGATTGGTTTTTTTGAAAGCAGCTGAGATAAAAGTCCGATGTCACGTCATGTTTTAAAAAGAAGTTCCGTAACTGGAAGTGCTGTTTGAAATTTTTTTTAACAGACATTTTAATCAGACGTTGCCACAGGTGTATTACTCGCGCCAATCACTGCTACACTGAGTTTCTGTGTCTTTTATTGGCGGTCTGTTTGGATTTGCTGATTAGATTTCCGATCGATATTCCGTTTATATTTGTCGTCATCACAGTAAGCAAAGCGTGACACATAATTTTAAGCCATCTACAGTGCGGATTTCATTGAAAAATTCCCTTGGGAATTAGATATTATTTTTCCACAAAAAAATTGCCTACATTACTCTTCTGACTTTATTTGAAAGATTTATCTTTTACCAAAAATTATATCGATATGTTGCTCCATATTTAGGTGAAAATAGGATAAACAAACACACAACTCACTACTTTCACATTTATAATGGTAAGAATATTATAAAATGATTTCTTTAACAATTTGTTCGAATCCATTAACTTACTTAATGTAGGTAATAAAAAGGATTAGGAATAATATAATTTTTCTCATAATGCCCGCTGAACTTATTGTATCTTTTGTTTTAATTTTTCAATATATTTATCATAATAAAGAAACGTCCATTCAACAGCTTATCGTAATAAAACAATGTATCACAGGATCAGAAAGTAGGAAGATACCTACTTAACATGATAATATCAAAAACACGAGTGCAACTAAATTGTAAAAATTTATAATTAGATACTAAAAATATCTAATCATCAATATTCTTCGAAAAATAAATTCCCATTGTGTAAGAACTTATTCGTATTAATATTATATTATACGTAAAAAAATGTCTATTTCACTACGATATGCTGTGTGGTATACCGAGCTGGTCTTCTTCTACAAGGTCTAGTGAATAAGTTTCTAAAGCCCACGATCACTACTATAATTATTTGCAATATTATAAAGCCTAATGCGCAAATCGCTGCGAGTATCAAAGTCTCTTCAGGCTTTTTCCAGTCTAACATAGGATAGATTGTATCTCGGCCGTTTCTGCAATTAAGGAATAAGTAATTAATTAGGTAATACCTAAATAGTCAGTCATTATCACTTTTCATATCACTGCCAAGTTGATATATACAAATATTAGTTTCAGAACGAAGTATGTAGGTAATAAAATGTTGGTTTGTTTCAATATTAAATTGTTACTTAAGCTAACGGCCCGGCTAAGGTGACATTATAATAGTAAGAAGAAATTACTTACGGATCAAGGAGGCCCAACACGAAGTAGACGTAAGTGAACCCGAGGTAGATCCCAGTCATGAAGATAGGAAAGAAGACATGGTGGCAATAAAAAGGTTGTCGCGAGAAGATGAGGAGCATAAACATCAGGACGCTATTCACCCCATGAATAAATATATCCACCAGAAAGTCGATCTCATATTTCGGTACTGGCTGATAGAAAGGAATGAAGGGTCCTGTAGCGAAAGAGTGAGACCAGATATAAAGAGCAAGGTAATTTTGAATATAGAAAACAATATTATTTTTAAAAATGGCTATACTATGATTACTACCATGAATATTGAAAAAACGCAAGTTTTTAATTGCGAACCCAATAATACGACCATGTCCATATATAACTTCGTTTTTTTCGTCGTGCTTTAAAAGGTAAACAATCTTGGCACGACTTTTATTTATTTCATTCATAAAAAAAAAATATTTAGAAGTACTTATACAGAAATTTATTTTAACATTAAATTATTGTTTATTCTTTAGTTTTTTTTTAATTTGTGTCCGTCTTATTTTTAAATCGATAATTACATTAAAGGACAGTGTAAGATTGTTTACCTTTTAAAGCACGACGAAAAAAACGAGGTTATAGTACTTACATGTTATTGATCTAGAGCAGTCTAGATTGTGCCATTTATGAATTAATATGTTGGAGGGCACTGGTGACTTATCACACCGATATTTTTTTTCAAACCTACATTAGGCACGACGCTATCACTATCACAAAACACGACATCAGGTTATATTTATTTAATCGTGATTTATACAACATAAATAAATATTTTTGTTGCTTGTTTGTAAAATTAAATAGGTAGGTAATAAAATATTCTTGTGAACTTACCTACGATAACAGCGAACGGAGATAGAAAAAACCAGTAGCATGCAGTGATGGCAAATGAAATGGGCGCTGCTATATTGAACATGGCCCAGTATAAATGCACGTAGCACGGTAATCCTGAACTTTCATAATATGAATTTTTACCTTTAGTGGAATTAGAGAAAATATTTACTTCTAAGATAAATACTTATACTATGGTAAAGGGATCTAATCTATTGGAGAAGATTATTAAGAGTCGGTAAGAAGTCACAATCAAAACAAAATAAAAGATTTTGCCAACGCTAGGGGTATACTGGTTTCATTTCCGATCAAGATAATAGTATAAAGGTATGCAGTAAATAAAATTAAGAGTCACTAAAAATAAAAGATATAGAGAGAACTTAAGGATACAATTTTTGAACGATTTAGCAATATTTACATTAAGATACTTACCCCTACTTTGATTAATAACTGCTATAATAGATACGAGTAGTCCAAACCATGCTGCGATAGTGTTTAAAATAAGACTCCAGGTTGAATAATAGATCGGCCAATGCTGGAGCGACAATGACGTTAGCATTAACGATGCCACCAATATACAGGCGCAGCCAGCAAATATTATTGTCCTCAATAACAGCAGGGGTACTGGCGACCGGTTTGTTTGAGAGCAACAGAGATAAAAGTCCGATTTCACGACATCGATTAAGAAGCATTTCTGACAGGTAATGGAAAAACCGCAGGATATGAGACATGATTTTTTTCTAGTAGACATTTTAAACAAACGTTGCCACAGGTGTATTACTCGCGTCAATCACTGCTACACTGTTTTATTGGCGGTCTGTTTGAATTTTCCGTTTGAATTTCCGATCGATAATCCGTTTATATTTGTCTTCACAGTAACTATGGGTATTTGCGAA
>LGAG01000636.1:38535-60098 GCA_001278395.1 Lerema accius | reverse complement strand
CCTACATTCATTTGTATTATAAATGTGAGTAACTAAAGGAGCACTTACACCGCGCATTACTGTTTTTAGAAGAACTTAGCGACGCACCGCTAACAGTCCGCTAAAAATAACGTTCCGTTGCGACATTGTAGCACGCGATTAAAGATTGTAATAATTATGTGTTTCAATGCTAATGGTTATGGTAGAAAAACCGCTCATTCAATGGAGCCGTTAATAGGTAATAAGAATTAATAACCATGCAACAGTGGTTTGTGTTAGAGTCGTTTTATTGTGATCATGATACAATTGAAATGTTTTTGTTATGATCAAACCTTTATTAATTCTATTCAACCTAATGCTAGAGACTGACAAATAAGGTTTACAAACACTGATCTTAAAAGTTTTGCGACAAAGTGCTAGCCTATTTTAATTTCGTTTTCGTTTAAAATACCTAGGTTGTGGAAATGTAAGGATTTTGAAAACAAAATAATTTGTATCAAAAGTATTATCAAAAACCCAAACTCGCGTCGGAAAAGATAATAGGAATATTATTGCAACAAACTTTACACAGAATCCGGAAAAGTTGTGATGAGTTTTCTTATTAAGCGCTTTTTTTAAGAAAGACGGAAAGTAATCAGATTAAGTCGGCCACATCGTTCAGCTCGGCTGATTACGATATTCATAATAATTATGGAGAAGCGTATTGCACGCCATGTTTTTATAAAATTTTCGTTACACACGCTTCAGCATTTTGCATTCTTCAACGATTAGTCTACGTTTATTATTATTAACAGAATGTAGAGTACCTTTATGTAAGTACCTATTGAGGCTCAGGAAATGTAATTCATTTCATATTAATCTCATCTGTTTGGACCCCAAAAATAATTCGAGCTGAGTTTTCTATCCTACTGTGAAGGATTGATCCCGTTAAGCCGCCATGTTAGCTAAAGGGAGACTTCAAACATCATAAGAACTTTATGGTGAACGCTAAAGCTAGTAACCAAGTCTTCGATGTTTGCCTCCACTGACGCACAAATAACTATGTTCTAACACGCAAATAATTTAAAAGTAAAGAATTCGAAATTTAAACACGGGAGATTCCACGATAAATTATCTCAAATGCTAACAATATGCATGTTATTAATAGGTGTAGAAAACGAGGAAAATGCGTTCTAACTGCCCTAAAGGATGCCCCTCTGCGCTGTGGTAATGAGCTCTGAAGCACGAAGGATAAATCTAACTAGATATCGAAGTGATTATAATTCTTCGAACATCCGTTATATCATTGATTGAAGGTGCATTAAATTAATAACTATGAAGGATGACCTTCACACGAAATACTAATCAACGATATCATTACTAGCAGCTACACTCTTTTTTTGTTTATTGTAGCTATTATAGTTATTACAAATATTATAATGCCCTTTTATTCTGTATCTGTATTTTATTTCTTCTAAGTAATTACAGATCACGTACTTATAACTAGGTACGCATTACTCTTTATTGATGAGTTAAATATGTACATAATCTTAAATTAGATTGCGGTATTTGAAATCAGATGCGTTGTATTGTATTAGATTATGTATATTTGTATTGTACACCAAAGTAATTCGACATCGCACAATAGAAAACATAGTTACGAGTATATTAACAAACATTACCATAATAATATTATAAAAATAAAAAAAGAATTTCAAATTATGTAAAGAGTAGGGGTAGACAGAACTGAGACGGTTTATCTCTATACATACAAGTAAAATCAGCTGCGTAAACACGACATGTTATGCAATAAATTGTTTATAGATAAAAACTCATAGAATCTTAACAAAGAAATTGAACATATTCATCTATTCAAATATTGTTGTAATTGCGTTTAGTTTAAAATATAGGATGGGTAGCATACGCATACGCAGAAATAGCGTGGCTGCACCTGCTTAGTACCAATATTATCTCGATAACTAAAGCGCTAAGCAGTTAATGTAGGCGCCAAGATAATAATTTTTTATTTATATTGTCATGTTGTTCTAAAATATTCAAGGTAGTCGATGCAGTAGATATATCTTTAACTCGTATATGTGGGTAAATAGTTCGGCAACTTCTGCAAGCCACATATTTTACATGATTAGATCGTATTAGTTATTAGGTACGCTTGAATTTTTCCTTTGCTTAAAGTCTAGACAATATTTGGTCTATTCACAAAAATGTAAGGTGCTTATTAGTACATACCTACCAGTTGATAAATTATAGGTGACTCTTGAAAATATTGCTAATTAAGATTACCTTACGGAAAGAAAGATTCCATCCACCTAATACGTAGGAAAAGGATTTTCTATAAAATAAATCCGCGTGTACTGTACTTATTTATGAATAAAATATATAAGTACGTTTAACACCAAATCCATTCACTGTTAAAATAAATCAATAACAAAGAAAATATGGTAAATTTAACTGTGCCATATCTACGCGAATTTGTGTATCAACATATTTGGCGCGAATTTGCGTGCACGCGATCCGCGCTTATTGGAGCGCGGGACTAGCAACACTGGACTGACGCTGTGACGCCTCCCGATGTGATGCGGCGTGCGGCTGCGGCTACGAGATGTGCGACGCCCGCGATGATGCGCGACGCGCACGCCACGTTCAAGGTCACTAGCCAGAAACCAGAAACCAGTCCCGCGCGAAACTACCTACTTTATAACTGGAGTTCCGTAGATAAAGAAAAATTTTATAATTTTTATTGCACTGATTATACGATACGGAAAGTCAGAAACATGAAATCCGTGAATTACCAAAGATTTGTCAATTTTTTTTATTTATATTTGAATAAACATTAGCAACGTTTATCAGGTAGGTATAGGGACTCCCATATATTGTGTATCATAATTATGTAGTCATGTAGTACATAATAGTATGAAAAATGTGGTTACTAAATTGACCGCAACTGCGCTGGTTAGTTTAAGTACTTTTGATTCTCAAGTTTTATTTAATATTATTGACAAGATTGTTAGGTCTTTATTTAAAAGAATAAAATATTTGCGGCCCTATTATAGGAACTCTCCCTTTACGTAATCACAAACTCTACAATTTGGCAACGTCGACGATCAATGTACATACCCAACTGGGGTATTATAAGATTAACAATTAAAGAATATCTAGGAATATTGAGATGAGGAACCCCGAATGTACCTACCTGTATAATGAAACATAATCTATCCCGAATGATAAAGGTATTTAGGTACCTATATGTTCGCTTTCGGCTCAACGTTCTTTTTAAATACGCGGTTCCCGCCGATCTTTGGTTCGCGGACCTTCGTGAACCTTCGGGTCGGACCGACGCCATTCGAAACGTCAAGAAGAAAATTCGTGTGAACGATACGACGCTGCGCGCGAACATTTAAATTCTCATTAAAAACGCTTTTTCATCAATTATCGTATTACGGGATCCCGCGGGAGTGAGAAATTATAATAGTGAAGGTGCAGTGCAAATATTCAACAACCCTCGAGTGCCACTAAACACAAGGTACGTCCGCTTCCTGAACCATTTATACGACACATCGGCGGGATACTATCCAAAACGCTTAAATAAACTAGGTGTCCCGACCCAGAGTGTCCCTGACAGGCTCCTTCACAGGACCTTCAGGGCACACTATAGATTAACTTGTTTATCGAATATCATGTTTTATTTTGTTTTAAGCTATCAATTTAGTCTGTCGTTATAGGTTTTTGTCTATAGCCTCATTTATAGTTTTTCTTTACACATTATAGAGCATAACAAAAATAATACCTTCACAAAAATCGCACAAAAAAACTAATTTGAATTTTAAAGTAGAAACTTGTTTGAGATATTTGTGTAAATTATTTAAAGATCAGTAAAGTTATTTGATATAATTTTAAGTAGGTATTATAGTTTTGTATTAAAGTTTTATTAGTCATCAAGTATCGTATTTGGAACCCCAAATAACCTATTCAAAAGACTCCTTCACGCCTTCGCGCACTGTCAATCACTCCGAAATTGTTCATTAAACATGTGCATTGGGCAATATTCGCCATGGGCTTAGTCAGAACATACACGTTGTTTATACGCGTAGCTAATGGTCTAAAGCCATGAAATATGTAATTTTAATTATTATACAGAAAGCCTGTATATGTAATTTTTGTATAGGCTTTCTGTAAAATAATTAAAATTACATAATTATTTCACGGTTAATTACACTACTAATTATTATGCGGTCTTTAAAAATCATTTCTGATAATATGCAGATAAGTTGATTAGAATAGGATTTAAGTAACCAAAAGAATAACATGATAATAGTAGAAAATGGTCCTCATTGCTCGATGGACTTAAGCACTGCCAAAGGCACTACCGAAGTACCAACGCGTTTGCAGCCAAAGAAAGGGAGAGAAGACAAAAAAAAATCGGCTGTCTCTCAAACCCTCAGCCAGTATAAAACGAGTTATATGTCAGATGAATATGACAAGAGGGTTGTAGCTAGCCAGACAGGCATCATAAAAAAATAAAAAAATAGTCATGTTTTGGAGGCTTATACCTGTTTTACAGGTATATGATAAAAGGTCATTGCTCTATGTTCTTTATGACTTTGCGTGTGATTTCCACGGTAGATTAAAACAATAAAATGCCAACGATTTATATTTGACCTGAATGGACTCAAACAGTGTGTTATTTTTTTTATTATAACAGTGTGATTATACGTACTTGTAGCTTGTGTTTTATATAAGGTTTCAGGATGTATTTTCATCTTGAAATCAAGCAAAATTTCTAGTAAGTGTACCTATGATTGTAATATTGGGGTGGTGCAAGTGCAAAGAAGTTAGTAAGTAACATAACATTCTATTTATAATTATTGTTTAAATATTTTTTAAACGCGTAACTCGCTGGTTCTCTACATACTGTACTCTACAATATAAACTTACTTACTAACCTTAGTATATTGTTAGTATTTTAGTAATAGTATACTAACAATACATCTTTATAATATTAGTACCTAGGAATAGCATATTAAAGCAGTGATAGCGTAGTGGTTTGAAAATTAAAGTCCCTGGTTCAAACTTCGGCACGCACCTCTAATGTTCTAAAAGTTGTGTGTATTAGAAACTAAGTATCACTTGCTTCGGTGAAGGAAAACATTGTGAGGAAACCTGAGACCTGAACCTGAGAGTTCTCCATCAAGTTCTCAATAGGTGGGTGAAGTCTATGTGGGTGTCCCTCACATTGGGCGAGGAGACCCCAGCCCAGCAGTGGGACAGTTATGGGTTGCGATGATAATAGAATTTTACCAGTATCGATGTCATTTTGTACATAATACCCGATACTTTATTATTACAAATACGACAATAGAGAAAATTATGTTTACACACATTGCTATTTTGTTTTCACAGGCATTTAACTATTTATTAAAAATTTAAAATAATCAAATTATAGATTAAGGTCAAGAAATTATGATAAAGAAAAAAGTTGAGATTTCACAGATAATTTATTATTCATTAAAAAAAAAAGGATTTTTTATTTCAAAAATCTCAATTCAATGTTGACAACTTTTTATTAGCCATACAATGATAAAATTATGAAGTGTTTGGCTTATTAATATTATTGCTTTCATTATTATTCTTATTACTACTTAATAACTAACTTTATATGCGATAATACAATTATTACGAGCAGAATCACAGAATAATGCCTAAATATTTATATTTAAGCTAGGAACAATCCACTCCCTACCTATATCTACGTTGGATCTACTGATTATTAATTATTTAGCCTCAGACCATAAACAATATAGACTTCGTCGTCGGAACAAAAAAGTGTTAATCGAAAAAACATAACGTTAATAACTAATGATAACGTTTCCCGGTACATTGCTCGACAAGCCGTGCTTTGTGACGCATGTCAAAAAAAGAAGAAAATTGACACTCACTTTTTTGCTCTGAAGACTGAGTCTATAATACTTTTTAATCTGAGTATTTAGCTAATAGAATAGATTACATAATACTATAATACGACAATAAATACGGTGCAATTATTAGGACTCGCCATAATAGTCGCAAATTGCATTTTTGCAAAAAGATGCCAAGTGAATACTGCATTACATACAATTAAAAATGATCAAATCATGTAGAGTTACTAGAGTATTTCATTAAGCAATATTTAAAATCCCATAACTATTGAGTGTTTTTTTATAATACCTATATAAAAGGTATAATACTTACATTTAATTTTTCCGTATCGAAGTCTGATTAACCTTCAAGTATAATTTACTTATTATGGATATCCATATAAACAAATTTTGGTGACATTATTTGGTACTTGTTAATACAAGAATGACTTAAGAATAAAAACTTTAAGTTTATTTTATAACACTTAAGTAATTTTGATATCTCAATATCGCTCTTACACCTAAAGAGTTGCTTGGGTGTAATTATCTAAGTTAAAAAAGCTATTTTTATTAATTAAAAATGTTTTTTGCTACTTCATAATACAAACAGGTAAAGATTCAATGATACTGAGTATATTCATTTAATTATTTTTTTAACCAATGGCAGCTAGCAATACCTAATATGGTACCTACCTATTATCTAGTACGTAAGGTTGTTATTTACTTATCCTAGCAGCACTGTAGTTCTGTATCTTCACTTCAAATAAATTCGCGAAGAGTTTATCACAATAGTTGTCATGGTATCTATTATGATACTTTAAATTAAACTTTAAATATTACCAGCAGAGATATTATTCATATGGCTAGTGTAACCATATTGGATTTAGATTAAACACAATGCTTATTATGTATAATGATTAAAATTATTATTATTAAAGTGCGGCTTCAGTTCTGAATTTGATTTGTGAGATTGCAGAATTTCCGGGCAGTATAATATGTATCGCATGGTTTAAAATAGGGTTGCCATCACTTACATTTTTATAAAACCCGTACATTTGAGGAAAATATTGGTTTTCCGCAAACATTAAAAATAATTGTGCCATAAAGGGCCATCCTGAAATTATGTCAGACGAAATTGTTGATTTTGGGTTAAGTTATGACTTAATAAGGGTGATTGAGATTGCCGATAGAAATGCTTAATTCATATTTGTATTACATAAATTGTTTGTTTATTTAACCGACTGGCGATCTAGATAAATGGTATGGAGATAGTAAACAAGCTGAAAACACAACCATCACCTGTAGGCCAATGATATCCTAACAAACTTCGAGTAGGGCTATTAGGGTGACGTTAGTTAGTTAATGAGTCTTGTTAGTAATTGATGTTAATGAGAATATGACTATGCAAATTAGTTGGTGTTAATTCGTTAGTGTAGGGACCACGGAAGTTAGTACTGTTAGTGGAGTTTTAGTCAGTTTAGTAATATTAGTAGACTGGTTAGTAATAGTTAGTGTTAGGCCCACTCAAAGTTCGTCCAAGAAGGTGTTGTTATTCCTAACGACAGGTGGTCCAATCCAACCAATCGTACTACGTACCTATTATTTATTTTATTTTAAATACATTCATAAAAATATAGATATTCGAATGCATGATGATATCTATGAGTAAAATTTAAATAATAGGATTAATACTTTGTTTTATCTATTATGTCATTATTATGTTCTCAACGAAACATACATACATAATGCCTTCGATTAGCTATGTTATAGGTAAGGGTACCTAGCTGAATTAATCGATTAATATTCTTTATCGTTAGCATGGTAAAATCGATCTATTTCCATTTCGTTACTGAAAAAATCTGTTAACAGCTATCGTACGATATTCAACGGAAATTTATGAAGCATGTAATCAGGAATTGAATGACGTCAACCGAATGAAATGTTAGTTTTTGAGATAACAAACACATTATCTACGCAATACTTGATATGACGTAAGGAATATACACGTAATCTGTTACGCCCTTCTTATTCTAATAACTATTCAATTGCAGGACAGAGGCAGCACTTACTTGGTATAAGTTAAAATTACTAAGGCAGTGTATTCGTAATTATCAGAGAAGTAAAACTTTTTCATTTGTAATTATATTATAGAATACGAGTTTATTGGCTGTGGTATTATTATGTATCGAAATTATCATATGAATATAACTATATGTATAGACATAGTAAAAGGATGAATGTGCGTCCATTAAATCAAATATGACATCCATTTCCCTAATGATCCTATTAGAACTACGTTTCTCACAACAACATTACATTACATGCAGTATATTTCTGCAGCATATGCAGATTCTTCATAAGTTCACTAATATGAATTAATATGTATATCACTAATATATTTTGGTGTGAATGATATATTATCAAATCACACTGGTGAATCATTTTCCAGCTGGTAAAAATGGTATGGCTAAAGTCACACAAGTAAAAATTATGAATATTCCCTACTACACTACATTTATAAAATAACCACAAAATACGTAACTAAATAAATGCTGATTCCTTTACGCTATTTTACTAACTGCGCTCACTAGGGACAAAGTATTTTGTACGCGTCCCATTTAAATCACAATAGTGGAACCCGTGTGTTATAATTATATGCCTTGCAATGCTAAAGTCGTTAAGGCTCCATTGCCATTATAATTTGCGAGGTAACTCAGAAGAGCGCAAAAAAATTAATCCTCAAATACCTTTACGGATAAATGTTCAATCCATCTGACTATCTATAACGAAATCATACACAATAATGTATCTTTTTGATACTTGCTAAGCAATTGACGTGCAGATATGGACCACGCAGGAGAACGTGCAAATCTGGCTGCAAACAGTTTCCTCTACTAAGTTTCCTCGTACTTCAGTTGAGAGGTGTCCTAATGCGTGGGCAAGGCGAGGCGGTCGGTGGCGCCCGCGGGCCGCCAGCGGAGCGCTGCCCTCGTCCGGAGACACGCCAGGCAGGTCGCCACACAATGCGCACACATCATCACCACAGCACACAACGCCACGAAACCGAACGCTGCGCCTGGAATAAGGAATAACAAAACTATCAATGTGTTAACAAGTACAATGGTAATTGATGACCCATATGGTGTAGTAGTTCCCATGCCCGACGGCCGTTTAATCGGTCCTAGGTTCGATTTCCAGTAAAGGGAAAGTTTTAATATGTTACGATGTATTTATCTACAAATAAATAGGACACCTGTATACATAAGATACTTGCATGATGAATAAACATAATAACTTGATATCTTTACTTATAAGTGAAGACGGGAGTCATCAAAACGATATTCTCCGAAAGAAATGATATCATTGATGTCCAAACAATGACGTCATCCGCATCAGGTAACAGCTTGAATATACTTGACAAAGCTATATTTAATTAATTCATTTATCGAATTATCGCTATAGAAATGTATACTAAGATATTTGCCGAATCAATTCAAAGGTGGCGAAAGCATTTATTTTAAGGCACGAGGAATATGATAGATTAGAACATAGGCCCCTCCATTCCGATGAAATCCGTTTAAACCGCAAGATTAATGGAGTGGTTACCGTAACAGATACTTTTCATGTGCAAGTATCACTGGATTGTTGTGCTGTTTATTACCTTAGTTTTCTAAATTATTTCCTAGTTACTCACCAGGTTTGTTCCAGTCTAACGCTGGGTAAATGGCTGGCATGCCGAGCCGGTCGGTTCCGCCGACGGCCCAGTAAAAGGCGCTGAAGACTCCATAAGCCAGGCCAGCGCTCGCTCCGAACAGCGCATGCGCAGCACGCACGGGATGGGCAGTGACCCCCAGCTCACACAGCATGATGGCTGAATTGCCTCCGTGAACTATCAGGTTCAGTGCATTGATTTCGTGTATTCCTGAAAATATACGTTTGTAAATAATAGAAGCGATGATTATGGATTTTAAATCGAATTAACAATCGCAACTTTATTAGCACACAAAAATTTATCGCTTTCATATGACCCGAAGAAACAAATCAGTTCGCGTTCATTATACTCGATACAATCATGTTACGTCCATAGTTGAGTAGTTCATGAGATTCTGTTACTGGGCATCGGCCTTTTCAATTTGATGCTTAATGATCGAGGACAATTAACAATCAATGAGCAACGTCACTCGACGATCACTTTCAATTTATTACGCATATTGTGACATGTACCTATTGGACACCTGGCCTCTCGTAATACAGCATAGCTAATTTAGAAATGAATTTTGCAATCTAACTAATGAACAGTTGTAGTTATTAAGGCTTCTATCCACGGATCAGCATGCGCGACGCTGCATAAGCGTCATCATATATCTTGGGGCACGTTTACGTAGACTTTATTATATATAAAACGATGAGCGGAATACTGCTGTTGTTTGGAGACTGAACACTGTTTCATACTTTAGTGATCAGTATTTCAGCTGCACTCCGGCATACAGAAAGCATATACCTATGGCGAAGATAATGCGTCGTTGAAGCTACGCCGCTGTCGATGGTAGGGAGGGAAAACAGGAATAAACTTACTGGGATCATGCACCAACGTCCAGTAGATTAAGGTGATGACGAACGCGAGGTCTGTGGCGACCGTGTGCGAGAGCCAGTATGCCCGGCACAGCAGTGGTGTACGTTGCCGGCGCGGCATTGGTATTTCTTCATCTTCACAAGCTGAGGGAGTAATGGATGCCGTACAGTTAAGTTAATAACAACACTCAAACTCAAACTTCAATAAGAAATCAGAACACCCGACCTGAGAATAAATATTTATTTGTCGCTCACGTTTCTAACTCGGAATTAAACCTGGGTCTCCCCGGAAGGCAGACGACCTCACGAAGTTTAACGCCCTACCTTATTAATAAAGACCATGATGTCAGCTATTGAGATACATATTTTTTTTGTATCCACGCTAAAATTTTCCTAGACCAGTACCAAAACATCAATTGGTTATTTATTACAAATATATTGGCTACGTTGGTAACGTCAATGGTAAGAATGAGGAACCAATAAGGATAATTGCAGCAGCGATATCGTCCCACTCGGCGAGTTTAATTGACGCAAAATTGTATCAATCAACAGTGCGTGATGTTGATGTCCCCTAGACGATGTTTGATGTTTGAATGAGAGCGAGAGATACTGTGGGGCCCATGGTTGCGTCACCATTCATGATACCTTACATTAGACATACGTATAAAACTCTAACTTAAAAATGATTTTCAATTTGAGTATAATCTTGACTTAAAA
Organism: Lerema accius; assembly: GCA_001278395.1. Lineage (NCBI taxonomy): Eukaryota > Metazoa > Arthropoda > Insecta > Lepidoptera > Hesperiidae > Lerema > Lerema accius. The sequence continues at coordinate 48,939 of LGAG01000636.1, read as the reverse complement.
TGTATGTATTTTATATGTAAGTAAGGTTCCTTTGCTAGGACAGTTACCTACTCCCCCTCCGAAATTACTGGCTACTCCCATGCACTTATCCACCGTTTTCTACTTTAAAATTACCATAGAAATATTTCTTGTCCTAAGCAGATGTACAATTAACATTGTAATGATATATCTTCGAAACATTCAACATTTTTAAAAGGCATACAAACATATCTATAAAATATTATATCAAGCGAATTAGTAAACTCGCCTTGAACTAACATCTCATTTATTTGTAGCAGTAAGTTAATAATTACTCGTATGTAAATGTTTTAAAGTATTATACACAAAAACTTTTTTTTTTTAAGTAGATACGTGTTCAAATGCCTGTAAATAATACTTTAACTTTAGTGCTACATTATTCATGATACGTACTTTGAACATTCTGTACATTTTCTAAGCATTACGTTATAAAGCTATGTAAAATAAACAAATAGGTTCGTATGAATTCACGCTGAATTGTGCAGTGTTTCTATAGCGGATTGTTACATCCGGAAACGTCACGCAAAGTACCCACTGAGGGGAATTTGATATCAGTGTGGGATCGGTAAAGTATGCGGTGTCAGGTTCTATTACATTCACGGCATTACAAAAAGTATTAGCTAGCAAATATTATATCGTTATTCTTACAATTGTGTCCGATCTCTAGTCTAATCATAGCAGTGATAGCTTAGTGGCTTGGATATTGGTCTCCTGAAAGTGAGTTCCTAAGTTCGAACTCCAGAACATACTTTAACCCAGCAGTGGGATAGTTACAGGTTGGGATGATGAGGATTCTGATGATCAATCTCTAGTAACCTCTAAAAGGATAAACTAGTAAGAACATTAAAAAAACGTTGGACTTGTCGGTACTAGGTATTTGTCAATTTGTAAGGACGAGTTATTATTATCATTGGTATTGAAATCATCATCGGGCAAGTCAAAGACACGCTACTCTCTCATTACGACTATCTCAACGCACAGTTTATGATGACACGCGAGTCCTACGCGATTTAAATTAATTGTTTCCAGAGAATGCCGCTCGGAAACACTTTATTATCTGAACAGACTAAATCACGCGAGACTCTTGACATTGCTAAAATTAGAGTTGCCATCACTTTAGCTAATCAGAAAAGTATGAGAAGTGGAGTTGCGTTTAGTTGTTTGAAACATATGCTATTGACGATCTTATCGACAGATCCGTAGTGACTTCGCTTACCTAGCGACTGCTCCCAGGTTCAACTTAACACAAAGAAACGTTACATTTACCGATACCCTATAGCCACAATCTGTTTCAGAGTCAGTTTCCTAAAAAGCACTTGTATTTAGATGTATAGTTTTTATATATGGTTGACAAATGAAACATCCAGAGTTTGCAGACTTACTTAAGTTGAAAGATTTTTCATTCCGGTAGCGAAGTACTACGGCGAGAGCGAGGCCTGACTGCAGAGCAATCAACATGAAGCCCCAGTTGGTGAAATAGATGAACCATTTGAAATAGTTGAGTTGTATCGACGACTTCTCGTACTGCCGCGGAAGGCGCTGGCATGCAAAACTTGCAATGGATACCGACACCACACTCAGAAATAATATCCACCTACGGACAAAAAATCTATTATTAAAAAGCCAGTAGCTGTATAATTTTTTTTATAATAAATTAGTTAATACTTACAACAGTGACCCTTGATTTTAAGTAGCGAACATATCTCTACGTAAAATCCTTACAATAAAAATTGTTTTCCGGTTCTTCAATTTAATAGTAAAATCCTATAAATAGTTATAAATTTTCCTGTGACCAATATATGGACATCCACCCATGCAGGAAATTAGTACAGGCAGATTATAAATAGTCTTACGTGGGTCAATGAAATGATATTGTTAGGAAGTACATTTACCTATTGCATAAATTACAATATCGGAAGTAGGCTAGCCTAGAAACGGTCAATCGATAAGGCAACCTCTTACAATGACTTTGCATAAGCAACCGCCTGTGACACAATAAACGTTACTATAAAAGGTTTTGAATTGTAATTTTGGAAATTAATTTTCACTTATTTCCTTGCTGAAATACATAGTGCAGGAGCCCAGGCTGTGGTGATCATGAAAGCTGTTTTATATATGACTGCATTATAAGACATGCGCGTACTAGGCATCCCCGCTGCGGCAGCCAAACGAACATTATGATGTTGTATGGAAACCAGCGCACTTACGCAGTCATGAATTCCTTACATATTTTGGTTACCTAGTGCGCGCCTAGACTTAAATGTGCATGGAGTGGCAACGCTCAAAAATTCCATTCTTAATGTACTATGGTTATGGTTAAACATATTTATTTCTCAAAAGAACATTACATTGCTCACTGATATGAGAAAGTTTACAATTTTGACTTAAAATTATGTATGCTGTCATAACGCCGTCGCTGGGTGGGTGGTACTCACAAGTAGCTTAATATTATTTTTAAATTCATGTAAGGTTTTAACATTTTTAACTTTCCGTGGTAAGCTGTTGTATAACTGTGCTCCTTCATACATTATGTTCCTTTTTCCATACATTGTTCGTGGTGTACTATAAGTACTTATACAGAATATTATCGCCTACCTATAAATCAAATAGGCTGTAGAGGGACGTTGGCTTGTCTGCCACTGGCTGCAGGCGAACTGGTGCGGTGGAGAGTGCTCGAGATTGAGTGCTCGGCGGCTGGCGTGCCAGATCCGCCCCAACATCGCGGGCTTGCATGTTTTTTTCATAGCTGCCAACAAAAACAGTTTTAGAGTCATTTACCACACGACTGGGACAATTCGTGGAGAACCTACAACAATAACGAAACATAGCAAAGCCATTTTTAAGATACGAGATACTTTCTTAACAATAACAGGTGTCAACGTTGCTGATGACATAATCTGAACAATAATGAGCTGACGTAAATCGTTGTCACTGTCTACGACGCTTTCGATCATAGCAGAGGTTTTTCTAGCGCCTCTCGAATTTACTTTGAATATAATCTATACCTACTTTATGTTTCATAATGGTCTAACTCTCTTTATAATGTCCTAACTTGCATTCATTCTTGAATCTCCTTAATTTCCTCTGACCACTTTACATCCCCCGAAGGGTTTCCTGCGCTCATAATGAGGCATTATCGTCCACTTTGATAAAAACTGGTGTAGATTACAAAATTTTCATCTCTTTACACGACAAACAATCAATTGGAGCTGACAGGCTGACACGTGAGCAAAATCGGCTGATACGTATCAGTCATTTGCACGCGATCAATAAGCACATTGAGTGCGGCAATTAAGAGTACGTTACATTGCGTCCGAAGTCGCGATAACAACAGTACGATCGACAAACAAACATCGTCATTCATTGAAATGTGCATTAAATCGGTCTGACGTTCCACAGAGGTAGATTGTAGTGATTTTGACGAAGGAACTGACTGGATTAATGCCACGGTTGATACTATGAAATCATTTAATATGCTTAGCAAGCTTGCATTCCTTAGTATTATGATAGCACTATTAAATAAAAATGGCTAGTAAAAGGAATATTTGAGAAGTTAAAAAAAGATGATGTACTCCTACTTGCTGAGCAGCTGACAGTTCTTCAGTTGTTTTAACAGAAACTAGTGTACTAAGTCCCCTTATAGTACCTATTATCTTTTCAAATTGATACTAAACTTTTAGTAATATAAGTGACGTAATTATGTTAATCTATTTATCCTTGAACATTAGCTCCACTGCGTGAGAAGCTAATGAAACCAGGAGTACGAGGCTGTATAGCTTAGTACAAAAGAATAAAGTATACGTCTCAAAATATAGATAGCGTGCGTTAAGAATACGATTAAATAATGTATTGCTTTTTCCAAATAGATTAGGGTCATACATCAAAGAATGGTGTCATGTTATTCTGTAATTTGACGAAGGTATGCGTGAATGCAAGAGTGCGTTTCAATTCAACCGTAAGACATGAACAAAACACTAAATATATGGTTTCAGCGATTCAGCTGTATTATGAGGATTAATGAAAGTTCAGCAATCCGACGAATGAATCATTAGAACCGCGACACATTCTCAATTTGCAAAAACATTTCTTGGTAACAATTATATTTACGAGTTGTGGTTAGTATTACTTTATTTCTGACCGACAGTGTGAGTATTAGGTATATGGTTATAATATTTCCATTGCTTAACAATGCGTAAATTCATTGTTATCCGGATATAAACGATTTAAATTAAACTTATTAAATAAAATAATAAAAAAAAACAAACAAGATACAACGTAGGAACGTGTAATGATATTAACAAAAAAATGTTTTATTATAATCTAATTTACATAAATATTAGCATTAGCAACTACGTAATTATATATGAGTAGATTCAACTACGATGAGATCTCGTATCACAGGCATTTGTAACATACTCTCTTAAGAATATAATATAGTGTATATTGAGGAAGATTAATTAGTAATGTATGACGGAAACATTACTACAGATGCACAATGTGGAAGCGACGTCAATAGATTCAGCATTGGTGAGCGGATGCCGGGAGGTGTGTTATAAATCGCAATGATCGTGACGTCGCGGTGCCCTACTGAATCATTCCATTCCTATTATACCTACTACTAAGAACTCAATCCTATAAAATAAATGGCTTCTATACAATCAAATCCCTTAAAAAAAACAATAATAACCTTTCTTAGTAACTTTGTAATGACGTGTCCATTTTAATTGTAATGGATTAGGATTTTTAGCGCTAATACAAATAAAGTTCAATTATTTTCTTATATGTTGGTATTAGGGAGTCTTTTAAAAACACTAACCAATAATAATGCAATGCATAACACTTCGACAAAACAATTCTTACATTATTTTTATTAAAAAAACATATACAGGATGAATCAATTTAAAGTTCGTAGCATCGTCAATGAAATAAAAAGGGAACAAAATTTAAGACATTGTCGTAATAAGACCATAACGACGGTGAATTAATGACAGACGAGACGGTTCAAGTGAATGTCAATATTTAATCAGCATCGATCGATTGATCGAGGGCTGATTTGTGGCCAATTGTTGGCCACCTGCGCTCGCTATGGAAACGACACTCGTTCAAATTCAAATCATTTATTTCGTCTTAGGAACAAATAGCTTACTTAACGAATGTCCACACTTACAATATAAATAACGTTATAAAAAATTAAGAAAAAATAATTTACATCAATTAAAAAAAAACGTTTCTAAAATCGTTAGACGGCACCTATTATATCATCGGCTTTATGAACAGATACATTAAACTTAAGCCTAAGAACGCTATTGTCGGCCGGGAGGAAATTTAGATATAAGTAACACATATTACTCGTAGTTTTTAAACGGTAATATTGTAGCCCAAACGGATTTCAATGTAATTATGAGGTGACATTGAGTGAGGTACCAATGTGCGAGTGACATGAGGTATTATACGAGTATATAGGTACTTAGGTATATTATTTTTATTATGGCACCTTGGATAGACAAATAATAATTATTTTTAACGAGTAAAGTGTATCTTCGGACCTTGAGGTTACTACTATCTGTAGGTAAAACTTTTTTGGCTACGAAATATATTATCAGTTTCAGTATCAGTGTAATACATCTTTGTAGTATCTGCGGTATTGGAATAGATGTAGGGTTTAACAGAAACCCATTTCTCATTGTCCGTGCACCGAACCAATACTGTCTATCTAGTTGTCTGAACCACGTCTATATCTAATGAATACGAGTCACGCCTCGCTGTCTGTGACTGGCACGATCAATGTTTTCGGATTAACGTATAAAGGAAAGGTGTATATAAAAAAAAAACTACGTAATAATTTATACACGTGGTAGAATTGAAAAATTTTGGCTCAAGACCCGGTTAAAACTCCCGGTCACCATTTTTAAATCCCTTTTTTAAATACCATTGTACAACACGATATAAATTCTAGCGCTAAATGACCGGGGAAAGAGTACCTAAATTCTCATTAAAGTAATGGCCCATCAAATCTATTACGCCGTTGATTGATTACTGAAACTTTGAGACAGCACGGTTAAATGTTATGTTACGTCGGGGCTGGTAACACCGCAAATAAATTTTCCACATCTGGCACATAACCTTGACTAACGATATGCATATACTGTATGCTTATGTGGTTCCATCTAGTTTGAACTGATGCTGAAGATAACATGTGATTTCAGGCATAACCGTAGCGGAACCAGGCACGGAACAACGCGATGTTTATGTTAATAGTAGAGTGCTTTAATATATGTCCTACACTAATGTATTAGGGTAATGAATAGTATCCCTTGCCGCCCATGGACATCCATGAGAAAACTCGAATAGGACAGTTGCGGTGACTGTGAGTCGGTCAGTAGGTTGAAAAATTAGTCGAAAAAGAAGTAAAAGGGTAAAGTTATCCGAAGTTTCTAGGATTCTGTGCTAAGTCATACAACCGTAGGGCAGGTATAACACACAAGAACACATGTAACAGACCGAGAACAGAAATTAAAACGAATCAACCTAGGCCCTTTGAATAGCAGTCCGGCATGGTAAAATCATTGTACCGTACAAGTCATCATTTATATGCACATTGTACCTATAAACATAATTGCATAATATTGGTACAATAGAAAGTAGCTTTTAGAATCCAGTGACGAAAAATGATTCAAGAAATAAAACTTGTGACCTTAGCGAACGACATACAGCGTGTCTAATTGTCTAATAGATTAATTAATAAGGACATGTAGGAGTACAATCAAACTGGTAAATGCGTTCACATGTCTGACATTTAGTCACATTAGTCATGCTAGGAACAGTTTAATCTAGCCAAATACTAGGCGCATCGTTACGCATTTGGAAATGAATGATGTTATATTATAATGTATCACTACTATGTGGTACAATTTGGTGTTACGATTAAAAGAAAGGGGTTGTGTATCAAATAAATCTTGATTTACTTTTACTCTATTACACTGTTGTGTTTGTTTGCTTGCATTATTATTCAAGTTACCAAAACTATTTGATGTCTCGAAATTAGTGTTAATTTAAATAAAATATTAGGTACTCCATCAGATTTAGATTGTGAGTAAAATGATAGTTTTTCAAACAACAAACAACGTTTGCCTGGTCTTCTAGTTATACATAGATTTCTGCTTCGATGGGAATTGAAGTTTTGTATGGCTGGTCCGGCATGGTAACAAAACAATTGCACCATGGCCATAGAAGTCGATGCAGTTGAGAATTATGACTAAAGTCTGTTCCCACACAAGATAACATAGTCACTAATTGTGTTAAAATAGTTCACAAAGCCTAAATCACTTCAGTTAGTTAAGGACCGGATATTCCGATAAAAGGTCGGAGCCTGATCGTTGACTACATCAAAAGTGGTTTATTGACCTCAGCACAAAGTTTATTGATGTGGAAAAATAGATCAGATTTTGTAGTCACAAAATTCATACCACGTAGTAAATTGTGACGTAGTTACGTGTAATAATATTACGCCTATCAGGATCTAAGTAACATAACACTTAAAATATGTACATCTGCATAGCGTGTAACAACAGCAATAAAGTGAGCTGATTTTTGACTATTGTTTCGTTGAAGTGAATTAAAAGTATTGTTGCATACAGATTTAGCTAAATTATTAAACTACAGAATCAAGAATCTACATTAATATCTTATGATCAATTTATTAGAATGAGAAAAACTTTTACTTAATTTTGAAAGTGCTTGGACATGAATGTATAGAAAAAACTTCGAAGTAATGGTTCTATTAAGCAAATTAAAATGAAGTGCAAAAATATGACACATGGTATATTTAAAAAAATAAAACGAAAGCAATGCGAAGAAAAAATATAAATGGAAAATATTTACAACAAGAGCAATAAATAAAATTAATATTTTCTTAGTGTTGCAGTACCTTAGTGCTTAGTGATGTTGGAAATAGTGTGACAGTGGATTGCTGATTGTGTTATGCTAATGATGATAATGATACACAACAACTCATAACTAATGGTTAATTTGACGTTTATAAAGTTTATGTTTACGTGATCTATGCATAAACTAAAAGGTAAACTGAAGGGTCTGATAGAATATACGAGTAAATAACAAACGAATTTATAAAAACAAATAGAAAAACATGCTCGAATTCATATACAGCAAGCTAACCTCACCTGCTACGGTACGGGGTTTATTCCATAGAAACGGGAACAAGTAAAAAATTATAAACTACACTTTAGTTATTATTATGGTCATCGTATTGCCACATAATGATCGTATTCCTACAATGTTTTTAAAGTGGAATGAATACATGTGCGGCGTGGCGCATGCGCGGGCCGTGGACGCGTCAAGTCGCTGCGGTCCCTCAGACCGCATCTGTCAATATCACTAATACGCTCCTGCCGCCTCCCGTCAGGGTTAATTTGTACCGGCTAACGGCTTCCGTATCCCGTATTCCGTACACAATATACACTATTCGACAATAGCACCGCATAGCTCACAATTAATGATTATCAGACGTGTGACGGCAACATTCAATATAAATAAATGGGTTTCTGATTTAAGACAATTGAGACTTTGAATCGTAAAGAAGTGAGGCTACGTTTAAAGTAACAAAAATGTGTTACGAGCTACGTAGTTTAGTAAATAAACTATAGTACCTAATAAATCGATTTTATTAAATGCGAAGTACTGTCGTTAAAATTTTGTAATTACCCTCAATGTTAATTAAAAACCTGTGTAATTGCAAAAAGTGTTTTATTGAAATTTCACTAAATTCCTTTAAAAAAAAATACACACAACTTGTTGGTTAAAATACATATTTCAAGCAGAAATGTGTTTAGAAAATCAGAAAAAATGTTTACCTGTATCAGCTGTATCGAGAGGAACTAGTACGAGATGTTTGCACATTTTGAAATAACTTGAAAATACAACACTGAAATCACTGCGGGCGGTGTTTATTCAGGAACATAATTATTCGTAGGGATTTTACCTAGTACTGTTGGTACGACTGTTCCCCTTGATGGTCAGTGAGGATATTATTTCCTAGTGGAGGGTATCCGTGCGATTGACGTTGGATTCGTGCGATAGGCGGATGACGCATGTACGTCGTATATGCGCGTGTCGCGTTCGGCCACTGTAGGCCTACTACGGGTTCACAATGCATCTGTATTACCTACCAGCGTTTTATAGGGCTGTTCGCTTTTAATGTTATTTTCTGTTATATTAATTATTTATTATTTTATGTGTATGTATATATCGTGTATGTCCGGCTTGATTCGTCGACTACCACACTTTAACTGTGGATCAATAAATACTTACCTAATACTTTGAAATGTAGTGGATTTTTAAGTCATAAATACTTAGAAAGTTAGTGTATTTAGAACTAGAAAAAAGTGTAGTTCTCAAACGGTTAGTTTCAGAAGGTTTGTAATATTCCCAATAAAAAGGATTATTACTTATACTCGAACGGAAACATATTTTATAGTCGTGAAAAGACTAAAAAGTGTTAATTTGCAACTAATTATTAATTATGTTTGATAAGTTTAATTAATTGACGATTTTTTCATTCTGTTAGTACTTATGTCAGAAATCAGCGTCCCTAGTTGCATTTATTTCCTTGTTAATTTAATTTTACTATATTGTTTGTAATAAAAGTATTTGGTGCCAGGTACAACATTGATGTTGGCAACCCTATTTGCGGTTGGTGTTTCCGCTATAAACAAAAGCGAAGTTTGTGCGTCTATGCATGTTAAAGATGCATTTTTTGTTTTATCTCGTTTATGGTTTTAGACAAAGGTGTAAAATACAGGAAGTGCCCCAGGAAAGTCTTAAAAATGCAAAGTCGTGAACGGTCATATTTTTTATTGTGCATTGTTATTTTGATATTGATATTATAAAATAGTAGCTAACAACTTACATATAACTACTAGGACTAGATTTAAAACATCGTATGATGAAAGTTAGTTAATAAACAGATAGTTCTAATACTAACTAAAAAAATTGGGTTATAGCTGTGACATGGACACGGCTGGGTGTTGTACATGAATACGATTATTTTACAGGTTAGTTCTTTAAAATAAAATTTACTCACTTATTGCTTATTGTTCATTAATTTTTAGCTATCCTGTGGCATAATTTAATTTTGGATGGAGACGATACATTCGAAACTACAACGCAAAATTTAATCCCCCCGATTTTATCATTAGATTTTTAGGATTGCCCCGTATGTCAGCAAATTTAAAGACGTATTCATGTCAAAAACTGAGAGCATGTGTATGCGGCGCCGGGTGTGGGTACTCTATACTAATATATAAAGCTGAAGAGTTTGTTTGTTTGAGCGCGCTAATCTCAGGAACTACTGGACCGATTTGAAAAAAT
>LGAG01000636.1:20802-38006 GCA_001278395.1 Lerema accius | reverse complement strand
ACTAACTAAAAAAATTGGGTTATAGCTGTGACATGGAAACGGCTGTGTGTTGTACGTGAATACGATTATGTTACAGGTTAATTCTTTAAAATAAAATATACCTACTTATTGCTTATTGTTCATTAATTTTTTGATCCTTTAGCTATCCTGTGGCATAATTTAATTTTGGATGGAGACGATACATTCGAAACTACAACGCAAAATTTTATGACATCAATTTAATAGGCGTATTCATGTCAAAAACTGAGAACATGTGTATGCGGCGCGGAGGGCAAGACAGCCGATCGGCCAGGTGTGCTCACTTCACCCTTGGATCACGCCACCCTGTAGATAAAGCCACGTGGCACCACCCAATTGGACAGAAATTGACTACGTATTATCGAACCGATGAAAGCATGGTATTTTGTCTGTCGTATATCGTTCATTTATTCATGTAAAGCGTTCGATAAATAGATGCGTGTAATTTAGTATAAATGATATGCTTTATGGTAAAAATGCTTGTTTCATATTTTTATGTTACATAATACCTACATTTTTAATGCTTAACTCGAAACATTTTTCAGCACCAATGATAACCGTAATCAAAATAATAAGCCCTAAATCAGCACATTTTTCCATTTCTATATTTTGTTTCGGGAAGACAAAAATTGTGTTACGAGTATGTTTAATTTTACTGAGTTGTCTTGTTTGAAAAAGTAGGTGTCGACGCAAAGTTACATTATTTACCATACGCAGAAAGTAATTTTCATGACATCAGGTTTATTTTGAATTATTAACAAACATTTTCTACTACATAATCACTAACTGTATTAGTAAATAAATTACGAGATTGTAAGGGATATTTAAACTTTAAAAACAACGCAGAATAACGATACTACTATAAAACTTATGTAAATTCACTAGGTCGTAATACAAATAATACTTATGTAGGTAGGTAACCTAGATAATTGACTGAGTAGCAAAAACTTTTTTAGTTATTAATTTTCTCAACGTTAACAGAATCTACTAACCGACTCACAATTCCTCGTACATTTTCATTAGAAGTTTGTCTCAGTTGTTCAATTGCGGCACGGGGTGAGGGACTGCGAACTTTTTTTGAAATTCTCATCTAAACAAAAACTCAAAAACAAAAAAAATATTTTTCACTTTTAGTGCATTTAAACAACTCAATTATTAATCACTAAACCAAGCTACGATACAGTGGATTTTTGCGGGGCTAATATCGCAGCGCTTATTTGAAACTACAATTAGGTGGTTTGAAATATAGGGTGACAGGAAAATATATGTCATGATCCCGTTAAGGGATTATAGTACAGAACATTAGCTATCTAATGACCCCTAAAGTTCTAATACAATATTTTACCATTTTCAAGTTATTATACTTCTTCAGTAGGTAAATCTAAATAACTGTGGATTTGTGACTTACCGACTTACTTATGCTACCTACCTTTATATACGAACATATTCATTCGAACTTTCTACTTGAAAATTCTTGCCTACAAATTTGTTACCAAAATTTATGAAAAATTAACGACAAGGGAGCGCGTATGGTACGTGCTGTGGCAATAAAAATGTATACATGGTATCATTTATGTTTTATAATGTACGCATTCCTTTCGCGGTTACAAACAGTCTACCGTGTAACTGTAAATATGAAGAAGCGGCACTTGTGAACCGCTTTTATTCTCCATAACAATTTTATTCTTCAAAATAGTGCCTATGTTATCGCAGATAAATGAATGCTGAATGAATAAAATGATTTGTAACTTTATTACTTCAGTTATGTTAAAATTAAGATGCGTAACTTATCAATATGATTCGAATTTTAAAAAGTTATTATGCATATAAATTCGGTACTCAAATTACCTACAGTATCTAGTAGTAAAATACTCTTGAGAGTTATAAATGTGCTTACTGAAAGTATCTATACCTCTCTTACCCGAGCTTTCCTCAATAAGCTTAAGTTATACCTATACTTTGATGTACGTAGGTACATGCTTAAGTACCTATCTACCGACAAAGACGAATACTTGGATCGTATTTGAATAGATAAGGAGCTAAATCAGGTTTCGCCTCATCAAAGGACGAGCGTTCTATTAAAAGTGGCGGCAGTCGGAAAATTCCAGCGTAAATTAAATTTTGTGGAAGTTAAATTACCTTGAGCGTATTTTATATTCCTGCGGTAATTTTAGTATTAAAATAAAATAGAATTAAATTATCACCTAATTTCAAAGTTCTAATTGGGATTAATTAAATGTTTCGTTGATTAAGAAACAAACAATCTTTTTCGGTATGAAATAGATTAATTTAAATGAAGTATACTGACGTGAACCGAAACGAAGGCTTCGTTCGTTTTTAATAACGTCACTTACACAGTTATTACCTACATATAATGTTCATACTGATATATTAAATACCGTTAGGCTGTAGTCATTACCATAACCGACTGTAGATTACACGTTTTATTGACAGCGAGTTGCGATAGAGCAATTCCTCAGGGAGGGTGACCCGGCAGAGCGGCGCCGAGCCGCCCCATGCCGCCCTACTACAGCTATACTTGGCCTTGTATGGATTTCTTCACTCATTCTATAGTCTATACTTCGGTTTATTTACGAAAATGACTTGTGATTGCTTACTAAAGTTCATGTTTAAGCGTAGATAGGTAAATTGAATTGATTCGGTATCTGATTCGGATCATAGACTTAGTTTTTAGGATTGTGTCATTTATGATTGTGTGGTGTTTTAGATTTGAAGATAGTAACACGGATGGCTTTTACAAATACATGAAGGCTTAACCCATTAATGGCTCACGACTGAACCCGAGACTCTTCATAACTAAGGAGGCTCATAGCATACTCCAGCACGATGCTACAATGCGGATCGAAGGAAGAGCTTGTATTAGATATTAGGTACATATTTTTTTTTTCTTAGTTTTACTGTAACACAAACCATTTCACTACACATAGAATATTCGGTATGTGCTCATTCCGCAAACGGAATCCTTTTTAGCCAGCAAAAAAATCAATTAGCGGCGAGACCACTCGTGGCAGTTGTGACGTTGCTGACATAGGTCGAAAGAAGCAAACGAAATAATTAGAAATATGTTAAACTAATGTACAAGTATATTTTTGTAAATAATTTGTTTAATAAAATAAATAACGCTAGACGACTATGTACAGGTTACTAGTGTAACCCCACATTAGTATTCCTTGAGCGTTTACTGTCATGGTCAACACAAATACATAAAAAACAAACACTCAGAGAACAATTTAATTTCATCATAGGTATTTCTGCCTGACTGGAAATCGGACCCTTTGAACGACAATCCGGCGTGGTAATTTTTGTGCACGAGTAATTATGTGTTAGTAAATGTTAAATTGTAATTTTTGTTGCTTCCTGTTTGTTAATACAAATAAATAAATAAAAAGTTCAATGACCTCCGACAGGTGTATCTCTGAGTATAGATCCATATGAGTAGACCTCTCTGTGATCCCTTCATATCCTATCCTACTAATATTATAAATGTGAAAGTTTATAAAGATGTTTGGATGTTTGTCCCTCCTTCACGCTCTAACCGTTAAACGGATTAAGCTGAAACTTGGCATACAGATAGTTTGCATCCGGGAATAGGACAAAGGATAGATTTTATCCCGATTATAGGTTCCCTTGGGATGAATTCAATTGTTTTTAAACTACTCTTCTGTGTGGGCGAAGCCGCGGGCGACGTCTAGTATTTCATACATATAATTCAATATGGTGCCTTACTCTTTCACATTTGAAGAGGCAGTGCTATAAAAACATTAGGCAGGTATGTACTATGTACTGCACGGTAAAACGTTTTAATATTTAATGTTGTGTAGTAGCTTGAAATGTTCTTTTGAATAAATAATACTTACGTGACGTAAGAAAATGTAAGTACAGTGCAAGCTTTTAAATTTTCGTTACGTGTCAGTTGCATGACCATGAATAGTAAAGTGGGGTGCCAGGGGGTCGGTAGGTACGGCGAGGGCTACTGGGGGTTGTTTGGTAAAATTGATTATGCCTTGAATAATGTTCTTACTATAGATTATAAAATACTTTTTTTGTAATATTTGTACTCTTATTATTGATTTCTTTATATCTTTTAAAAATAGCCTATTAATGAATTACGCCATCTGGTGGTTAGGCTGCAAACTGCTTCACACACACACACATACACACACGAACACATCACGTGAATTACGGAATGCAGCGAATTGAAGTACTCGTATGTAAATACTCGTAGATATTTTTGTGACATAAGATAGAGTATGGACCGGATATTAAAGGCTCCAAAGTGGGGTTGTTCATTAGGAGACGCGTTCTACGGTCGAGATTTGACCATAGCTGAAACTATACATTAAAAACTCATTTGACAACTCATTTGACATGTGACTTGGCTGAGTACCTATGAAATGTACATTGTACACTGTGTTTTATTTTTTGAATTAAATTTATTTATTACTACACTTCTTCAAGTAAACTTTAACTATGCCAAATTTCAAATAAATAGCCTGCATTTAAAAAAAATAAAAATTTGATACCTTTAGATATTAATACTTGTTACTCAAATCCATAGTATAGATCTCTTTACCACTACACTTCACTACAGAACAAGCCTTGTTAAAATTAAAAATACTTGTTTTAACTTTTCAAGCTACGTACATACCTACTATCTATTGAGGTTTTCGGACCCCGGGACAATGAAATCTCATTACTGTACAAAGGGTAAAACGCTAAGTGCTGGAAAATTCTCGGATTTCCCGGTCATCTGACAACCCTCTTTCCAACAGAATAACATCTCAAAGACTTAATACTCCTTACAAAGTTGCTGAGCAAAGTTTGGCATCTGTAATTGGGGATAACAAGATTAACAAGCACTTCAAAACAAAATTATATGAGCTAAGACAGTAACCGATACGAAAAAACTTTAGAACAAGATTATTTACATAACGTAAACAAGATCCTTCTCGACAATGACAAATTTCCACAGAGATTTTCTCCTCTCTTTGAGTTCGAATGTAATTAAAGTTTAGATTCTATACCTAACTTCATAGCGAAGATAAAAGGTTAATTAGATGCCTTATTACTTTAAAATTAGCTTCTCTGGATAAAATAATAACATCAATTAAAACCAGCTAATTGTATTCGAGATACAATTAAAAATATCTTGTTAATTAAATATCAAAATTATGAAACCAAAATCTGTTTTTCGGATAATTATGTTAATAAAACTTTAAGTTTTGGATAACAATTTAATTCCACAAACAATCAGACCAAACTTTAGTTCGTTAAATTTGCCTGTAGTTTAAATTGAATCCGCTCCATTTGTAGACTACTAGATATAGCTATCGTAGCCTTGACCTATATGGCCTTATTAAACGGCTTAAAACAGTATGCATGTGGTTCTATAGATATACCTAATTATTAGGCAAACATATGATACATTTCAATCTAGACAAAGTTGTAGTGACAGCATCTATTAAAAAAAAACAAAAGAAAACCGGACACATAATTATTGGACGGGCGATGAAGGGGGCTTGGTTAAAAAATAAATAAAGTTCTATGTAAAAGCTTATGTTACTCCTACAATACAGACGAATCCAATGATAATCATAAGTTGAGTGAAGCCATTTGAGCTGTGGAGCGTGCCAAAGAAATAGACATACAAACATACATATCTACTCTTGAAAACAGTGCTGTCCTTCCGCGCAGGCAAATAAAAATGTAGTCATGAACATGTGCGGGCATTTTAGATTTCAGATACGTAATATTTGACAGTGAATTTTATCGTTTGGATTTTACAGTTTCCGGAGTATGTTATCATATTGCTTTTTTAATTAATTAGGCTTTTACTGTAGGTAATCTTCTATAATGACACCTAGTATTTAGGGAGTAACAATCCTGTGATTGAAAATGAAAACGTGTGACCGCAAGGTACACATGTGTTTCATACATATTACAAACCACCTTCGAGCGGTTAAACCCCGACGTCATCATTAAGGGAGTGTACCTGAATACGTAAATACGTAGTTTACGATTCATATTAAAGTTCTCTTCATTACATTACACAAAGTTTTGTCATGTTAGCATACTAATTTGCATTTCGGGCTAAAAGGCCCTCAGTAGGGTTTAAAGTTTCTTTGATCTCAACAATTTTTAGTCAAGACTTAATTAATAGTTACGCTTTCAAAAAGTTTCTACGTAAGTAAAGGAAACTTTATAAAATCAAATAAATGTTATTGTTACAGCCTGAGTCTCCCGGCTACATCTTTGATTTTATTGGATGTTTTTACAATGTCCTAATTAGAGTAATAAAATAAAATTACTCACCCTAAACAAGCTTAAATCTGGACTCACAGATTGCCACCGATTCGTCTACAAAATTCTATAAAACGAAATCGCAATCTACGATGCTCTACGTCTATCTCAAACGAAAGTAAAACAAAAAGTCTAGGATATCTGAAATTACCAGAGTGTACGCAAATATTTAGTGCACGCATCCGTCATGCACGAGCAATAATTGTAGTATTTTTAAAAGCTCATTGAGGATCAGGTGTGCGCATACTGTGCGGTTTGAAGGAGCACTCCTCGCGGTAGCGGAGTCTCAGTGTGCGGGTAGCCGAGTGCGGACATGAGCGACCTACTTCGAGTCCGCTCGATGCCGACTCGCCGAGCGCCGAACGCCCGCCGCCCAGAATAGACCCAGCGTGCGTCCGCCCGCGCCGCGACAAACGTCGCCCGCGCGTTCCCCCGCCGGGTCGCGCGCTCGTACGCGCCATTCCATCGACAAACTATTTCGCACCCGACAAACAAAAGCGTCAACTTTTTAAACACTTTCATTGACTCTTAAATTCGTCGGTTTTTGTACTTTTCGGAGTCACTTTACTTCGTAATATGTAATGTTATCGATTTTCGGCGAAAGTAAATTGTTTATGTGTGATTCACTATCGTAGTGGCCTTGTTTGTTATCGTTCCCGTGAAAAGCTTTCGGTCACTTTTAATTACGTGCTTACGGACGTGCTATTCTCGTAGAGTGTAGTTGCCTAAATTATGTTACCGAAGCTTAGAAAACTTTAATTTGAAAGTTTAGAGCAAAGGAAAATAATAGGTTGTTGTACAACATACGTTGAAGAAAAGTAAAGAAAATGAAATGGTTTAACGTTGTGCCTTATTCTGTGGTAGTCGATTATTGTGCATCGTGTAGTGTTAGTAGATAGACAGTTTTGATGCGCGTGAGTCACTGTAGTCGGTGAGATGCTGCGATTTGAGGTGGCACTGTTTCTGACGTTGCTGTTGGCGCCCGAACCGGCGCCGGCGTGGAGAACAGACACAGCTGATATGTAAGACATAATCGACACTTTCATTGCCCTCGTAAATGCATAATAATGGAACTCTTAGTCCCATTCGGTTTTCTACGAAAATCTCAGTTAGTGATCATATTTTGAAGAACTTTCTTAATTTTGCCATACAGTAGTCTTTACAAATTTTCAAAGTTACGGTATGGTTATGA
This sequence comes from Lerema accius, assembly GCA_001278395.1. NCBI lineage: Eukaryota > Metazoa > Arthropoda > Insecta > Lepidoptera > Hesperiidae > Lerema > Lerema accius. The sequence goes on along the minus strand of LGAG01000636.1, from coordinate 30,475 downwards.
AAAAAGTAGTTACTTTAAGTGCAGAATATCAAATTAACATAGGATCAGTTGATTGACTAAGATATAAATTGTTATCAGTCATAGTAAATTGTATATTGTGGAAAATTTTTGCTATTATGTACTTTATTAGAATTAACGTTTTCTAGGCAATCTGTCCGCTAAAACATTAAGTATTACTTCATCTAATAGGATCAGTACTATGTAGTGTAGAGATCGTGGAAAATAATAGAGCAACCCGTTCAATCTCGATTCTTGTTAACCATATTTGATTTTACATAATCGCACTCTTGTTGGGCCTTCCATTGTATTTTTTTTATATTAAATATCAATTTGAATTTACTTTGTATCCTGCTAAAAACATAGCTTAAAAGTGGAAATTTTTATGAGGCGGTCGAAATGATTTACAAATATTAAAGGAAATCGGCACACGAATAAACTCATTTACCTACTGTATTTGTATGTTTAGATTCTTTTTATATGTATACTTCTTAAACTTCTATATTAATACATTTATTTTAAGGGTGCACCTATAGAGCTTTATACAACATTTTCAGTTTTAATTAGGTACTTATTATTTTAGCACTTTAGTACCTAATTATAAGCTATGTGACAAAAAAATTGGCTATTTTTAAAGATACCTATAGACAATTTAATTATTGTTATAGTAAAGTTAATTTATTGATTATCCATTTATTTATAGATAGGTGGTAAACCAAAAATATTTTCCGATATGTTGACTTGTGTTAGACAACAACTTTCGATTTTAATTAAATTTATTCACGCAGTTACCTATAAGAAGATTAGTGTTATCTTGTTGCTAGATAGCTATACCATTATACGTATAACTTATTATTCATACATACACACATAAATATCTTCATCAAAAAAGTAGAGTTTATACCCTGTCCGGTTGTCTTAAATAATTCTACTGAGTTAATTATCTTTAAGTGTGGTTTGTAGAAAAATGGACAATTGTCATTGTCGTGGCAAATTTTGCGCTTTTGAGGAATCAAGGGCACGTTAAACCAAATTACCTTTGATTGGTATTGTTAGATAGCAAACCTTAAACAGTATGAAAAGCTTTCGAGCAGAAAGAAATAAAATCAGGAATCCCGTCATCAATCCGCATTGAAGTTGTCTGAAATGAAATGAAATGTATTTGTTCTGATGATATGGTATGTTTACCGACGCTACTCTCTCTAATGGTTGCTTGGAAGAGATCGATCTTAGCAATAATACCGCCAATTCTTTATACTGAATTATTGTTTGGTATTATAGAATATAATACCTCTGAAATATACATATATGTACACTTGTATATAAGAGTTTTTGTATAGTATAGTATTTAACTTCCATTCTCTGGGGTAAATAAAATACCAACACCCAAATCTCAAATACAATATGTTACAGCAATGTATAGTTTTACTGTAGGTATAGACGTTAACTCTTAACATTATGTAAACTTATTTGGCAGAGTGAAAGAATGGGCTACGACATTGGGCGACGAGCTGTGGCGCCTCAGCGAATCTTTGACTAAATCCGACCAAATAAGGATAGTGAGTAAACACTTGTCTCGTTTGTTTACTGATACTTGATTAGTTCCTGCAAACTTCCCCAAACAAATAAGTGAATTGGGGTTTGTATTGGTTTGGGAAACTTTTAACAATCTAGCTAGACACTTTAGTGTCGGCGCTATCGATTTATTTTTTGGAATTCATCAACTATTTAAAACTATTAAAACTAATTATGTTACGTAAAATTTGTATTTTTTTGCTACGAAGTTATCAATTTTATAAGTACGTTGTTTTCAGAAATATAAACAAATGAATGCGAGTGTAAAGAAAAAAGATGGAAAGCAAATATTGGAATCTTCTCTCCGATCAGTCAGTACTATGCTCACGAGGAAAATTAACGCCGTTCAGGTACCTTATCCTTGAAATGTAAATACGTCGTCTTCATTTCTGCACGTCCTGCAAACCGGACGAATAACTAACAATACTTATTATTAACTCGGCTTTATCATTTTACTTGATTTTTAATTCCAATTGCAGTGCATCCATGCAACAGCGGAGCGACTTGCAAGAGAATTTAACTACACAATGATAAATGACGAAAATTACATGTTTGAATATTGTTCCGCTAAGTACTCCAAATTTTATTACTTGGATAGGCCCGACATGGAAAATATTACGGAAAGAGAAAGTTCTCCCAGATTCGCTGTAGACAACCCACACTACATGAATGTCACTCTGGAGAGAGATTCACACTTCTACAACATCAGTGTTAATACGAATACTAGCTGTGTACATGTGCCTACTAATATATTCTATAGAGGTACGGGATTTTAAGATATTGTATACTGATTGGACAGTATTGTTTTAAGTTTTCTGTTTAAAATTACAGAAGATTTTATTTTTCAGAGAAGGATGCTTTAAACGCTATATTATGGTCCAAGGAATTAAACGAGATTTTTATTAAAAACTATCAGTCGGACCCGTCATTAGCATGGCAATACTTCGGTAGCTCGCACGGCATACTGCGATTCTACCCTGGTATGCCGTGGAATATGAGGGAAACAGATACCTACGACTGCAGAGTCAAGTCCTGGTACATTGAAGCTGCAACGTGCTCTAAAGACGTTGTGATTCTCTTCGACGTATCCGGATCGATGACCGGTTTCAAGAACTATGTGGCGAGACGGACGTTAAAATCTTTATTGGACACGTTGTCAAACAACGATTATGTGAATGTGTACACGTTTAAAGTGAATACAACGGAAGTAGTGAGTTGTTTCGAAGGCTTGGTGCAGGCGACACCAGAAAATTTGCTAACTATTAGCAATACGTTGGAACCGTTAAAAAATAATAAACATAGAGTACCATTGGAAGGAAACGCTAATCTGACGAAGGCTTACATACAAGCTTTTACTTCGCTGAAAGAGGTCAGATTTATCGCTCAAGGTTTTATTTAATGTATCCATTAATAACCCAATATTATTATATTTCGCTCGTAGGCTTGTGTCAATAGTGGTAGAGCGATCGATACGGTGTTACGGTGCTTCAGACTTCTATCTGAATATATTCTTATCTTTCTAGATAAAGCAATCACTATTGTTTTATATTGCAGCTATCTAGGTATAGCGAATATATGTTGCTATTTCGAGTACAACTTTTTTAATCTTGTTGTTGTTAACACTATCTAGAACTATACTTACGTCATTAGAATAGAGACGATAATTCTCCATCCAGGAAGATTAACGTGCAACATTTGTGAAGAAAAATAAAATAATATATTATCTAAATCTAATCAAAATGAGTGCCTATCCTAAATGCTTTACGCAACCACCAAAGAACAAAATTATTCAATATAGAAAGTATAATATCATGTTAGATTTCTACGAACATCAAAAAAAGTTGTAATAATTATTGACAGACCTTATATCACGTTACTTCTTTCAGAAAAGGCAACATTGTAATGTGAGTAGCCCTCAGGGTTGTAATCAATTAGTTATGGTAATAACAGACTACGTACCCGGGAACCTCACTGAAGTATTCGAGGAATACAACAGAGAGGTCGTTGGAGAGAATACGTACATTCCCGTGAGGGTGTTCACCTACCTCATAGGGAAAGAGGTTACGAATGTTCGGGAAATACAATGGATGGCATGCTTGAACAGAGGTAAGGCTAGACACATACGTAAATATACGATCTCTTTCAGAGGGCGCATATATTAAAAGATGTTTATTTATTTGATTGACCATTTGATCGTCATACATGAGGAATCATAAACTTCGAGAAGAATGTATTTACTCATTGACTATATTTGCTATTAATTCTTTGCGTAATCCATTTATCTTAAATTCAAATAATAATGAAATATTATCAAGGAATTAAAAAAAATCTTTCTATAGTGTCACTCTCTCTTACTCTTTTTTATTCAAGAAAAAATAGGAATACATAAATATAATAAAATTCTGTGGACAATTACATGTTTGTTCGCACAAAAGAATTACAAAAGTAGTAAAACGTTCAAGGTTAGTGAGTTTTCTTTTTTCAAAGTTTTGATACGAGTACGTTGAGCACGAACACTGACGAATATTCACAGAGCACTTACTGTTCTTATAATGAACTTCTATACTCGTGAATAATAAACTGAGTCTGGTTCAGTTAGTCTTACGCTAATGTACGAGTGGGTACACGAGGAACGATGGCATAATTTAATTCATATAAATATGTAGATGACTATTTCAGACAGCTTCAACTTGTTTAAACTGACTCACGATGAAGTTTTGTTTACATTCTAAAGAAATGATCGAAAATTTACTTGATCTTTAAAGATCCGTAGAATTTCGCTTTTAAATAGCAAGTTGTAAGATTAGAACCAATCAAATAATGTACGGCCCAAAGTTAGCAACAACTTAATTATAACGACCTTAATTAACATACATGAGCAATATAACTAAACATTGACTCAATCTGCAGGTTATTTCGTCCACATCCATTCAGTAGAGGAAGTTCAACAACAGGTGTTGAAGTATATCAACGTGATAGCGAGACCGATGATTTTGGAAGGAGCCGACCCCCCACCTACTTGGACCCACGCTAATATCGACGACACGGTAACAAGCTACCTCATAACGCTATGTATTCGTAAAATTCTGGATCCCCAACGTATTAAGTTTACGATGTGAATTTATTTGGCGATAAAACAACGACCTAATATCCATTCTATCTCCGTCAACAGACACCGTCATAAAGTCCAACATATTATTACTAGATAGTACCTAGTACATAAGATAGTGCTGTCTCTGAACGCGAGAAATTCAAAAACTTTTGTAGTTTCAAAATTAATGTTCTTTTATGTGGTTTTCTTAACTTTAAATTACGAAGTTCTCTGAGTTATGATCAAGATAGACGTGATGGCATTAAGGTTTCAATCTGACAATTTAAACACTAGAACGACGAACGAAATATTCTTCGTATTTGGTATAAAATCATTGCCAATCGGGCTCTTAGAAAGATTGCTATGGGTTCTGCTCTTACGTTAAGTGGTCTAGAAAGGAAATAAAAATTTGTAGTAATGTTGGAGGCCGTAGTTAAAAGCTCGTATATCTACTGGCCATTAATTGTGTTGTATAGATATAGATAGATGTCTTTATAAAGGTAATTCACGTTTGGATAAATAATGTAACTCGATATGAAAACTTTCTTCAAAAGAAGAAAATGTGTTTTGATGCGGGTCGGGATGGAGCGGGAACACAAAGCTATCTTTATAGAAATATTACTTTAGTTCTATTATATCGTACTTACCTCGCCATCGTGCCAGTCAGAAAAATGTCTGTCGCTGTTTTGTTTTTTTTTCTGTCTTGTTTCAGAACAATGCTACAAAAACAATTTCTACTCTTATTGTTAGTCAACTGGCTGTAACGTTTACAATATTACTTATTTGTAAATTTGTTTTAAAAATAATTGGTTTATATTTTGTAAAAAAAAGTGTGGATATCATACACACCTACGTATTATTTTGTATCGTGAAATATTCAAATATAGGTACATAAGGCATGGTTTCGCTACGGCTCGGCGCGGGTCTCTCTTGAGAAGACCTAAAGCGAACCCCTATAATAAGGATTGATGAAGATTATAACGTTGACTATATTAATTATGTTTTATTTGCAGAGGAGGGACAAATGGAACGTCAGTGCTGATGTGGACAAGGTATTATCATGTATTTCATATTACCATTAGAAAGGATACCGACACGAATGTAAAGTAGAAGAGTAGAACATTAAAAATGAACGTTTAGGGCCTCTTAACAAAATATTCATGTGTTGTTCGAGTCACTCACCTGTGGGTTGACACACTTGACAGGTTGATTCATTACAATCCGTGTTGTACATTCGTATAACTTTACTCATACGAGTACGTGGTGAAATTAATAACATTTCAAATTAACACATTTCATGAGTTACAGTATTGCATCGTGTAAAATGAATTTGTCTTTTTATATGATACTCTATGCTCTATTAGATTATACCATAGCATTGTTCCGATAAATTAGATTAAGTATATTCCAAAATATAAATGTCCTAAACATTTACGGTCTTTGAGAAATTACACAATCATTAACAAACACACCAACGACACGTTTATAAAGATAAACCGGTTAATTGCCTTTTAAAACAACAAAGAGATTGAAATAATACAATCTACTGAAATAAAATTAAGTCTTCTGTATTGTGTAATTTAAGGTTCAGAGTGCTTTTTCTTTCACCCAGAGCCATTTATTCGGAAAAGCGTTGAGTCGTTTTGTATAACCGTCGCTAGATACATCTCACCATTAAGTTCGTGATAAATTGCTTCTTCGTGAATCCTTTTCATCGACTGAATTCATCCGAGGATCCTTTTTAGCCTGATGAAGATAAACTGGTGACGTCGGTGGCTATACCGGCATTCGATTATAAATACAATAAAGAGCACAACGATGACGCTATACTACTGGGAGTGGCAGGGACTGACGTGCCCATTGATAGCATCGCCAAATTGGCTCAGCCGCATCAGGTATGTTTCTATACATAACAGGATCAACCTGTAGATTAGATATGCTGTAATTTATTCATACGGCTGTCTTGTACAATTTAGTAAATTATTATTTTACAACGAAAGGAGATGAAAAAGAAAATGAGCAGTAGGTACTACGCATACTCGTCTTTTAAATAATGAATGACAGAATTCTTAATTTTCTATAAAAGAATACTAAAGTTTAATTTTCTCTGACGTAACTAGCTATTCTCACTGACACCTGAGATGAAGTACGTATATAATATATTTCGTTAGATTTAATTAAAGGTATAAATATTGGAATGACAGTTCATTACGAGAGACCATTCCGCGAATTCTCATAAGCATTGAGATGGTTTATTTTGACGTAGTAGGCACGAAAAGTGTCTAATATAAACCCAAGCGTGAATTATTTGCCTGAAATAAGCTTAAATCTTCAATTGTTTATTAATTATTAACGAAAATGGCTGTGTTTGGTTGTTACAATATTATTTTAACGATTACTGTATTTTCTGCAAATTGGCCAACTTAAAGTTTTAAGCGATTATTTTAACAGTGAAAATAACGGACGCTTAATAACACTTAAATACCATTGAATAATAAACAGTTCTGTTTTTGTAAAGATAGATGAAGTAGCGCTAATATTTTGTTAGAGCAGTTTTAACAAAATATTAATATCTTTTACGTATTAATTATATTTCAGCTCGGCGTCAACGGTTACTCGTTTATCGTGAGCAATAACGGTTATCTGCTGCTTCATCCCCTGTTAATTACTACGGTGAGTACTATACACAGCGTTGTATTGAAGCTTTTATCCCGCAACACAATCCCCGTAGATTATAATGATTTTGTATTCACGAAAAGGGAAATTTGATATTGTGTTAGCAAAAATGGAAGCGCAAAATTTTACGTTATTTTTGTTATTGTTGACGCGCTTTTGTTTTAACTCACGTGTTAATTGCAGGGTCTCATCACGGTCCGTCATTTGAGTCATGCAATTTTTTTTTACATTAATAAACGCTACATAAAGCCGATGATATAATAGGTATCGTCTAAAGAGACTTTAGGAACTTTAATTTAATTTTTATAGTGTTATTAATATTATAAGTTTTGACATTCGTTAAGTGAGCTATTAGTTCCTAAGACGAAATAAATGATTTGAATTTGAATTTGAATACATACAAATAGCCCCATACCTACTAGGATTTCCTGTGTGCCATGGAATTGCGTTAAAAAGGTCATAGGCGTTTCTTACTTTAACATACTCTTACTTCACGGATGAAACTTGATTTTAGTTACCAAAACACGCATGTCATGAATTGGCTTGTAACTTAGAGAGCAATCTCTGCACACGAGAGTGTATTTTGAACATGTGCAGGCTTATTTCATATCAAGATGTATGTTCCCTACGTGTACTTTGAAAAACATTGTAAGGACGAATAAAAGTTTTATGACGTCTTCGTCGTACTGGATTTAGTAATCTAATTTAATTAAGGATATCGTTCTTCACCATCTTTGAATAAATATTGTGATATGAAATAATGTAATGTAAACAAACACAATTTATATTTATGTAGGTTATTTTTATTGATTGTATAAGTATATTATATTTAATTTTTATTTGGACTGTAAATTATTAATTCGTCCTTAAGTTTCGACCAGTAAATTTGAAATGTCTTGAAAACAAAAGTTGGAATAATTGATTCACTTGATTACATAATAACGATCAACATTCGAAGAAGGCCAAAGGGTTGCTTTTCTAGAAAACATCTAATTCATAAACATACCCTTCAGAATTTAAATAAGTCTTATTAGCTTTGATATTCGTTTTCTCAGAATCGTACCGAGTGACTTAAATATTCATAACCTTTGATAATGGTAAGTTAACGAAAGTAAATTACTTATTGTAATTAATTAAGATATGTAAGGTTCTAGACGACTGCCACGAAGTTGGTCTACAATTCATTTTATATGTTTACTATAAAATACCAAAGAAAAATTATATACCTTTAGGGAATATTCAATGCTTATCATATTAGTAGACAACTTTTGCTATGACGAAGTTTTTATATCTCTGACAGATTGGCCAATTTCATTGAAAATTTGATATTAAAAACGCCTACCCCATCCAATTAGGTTTTTTAATCTTAGTCGGTATTACTAAAATACATTTTTAACGCAACCATTCCAGTTCTTTAGGAAGAGTTATATTACATAAGATTAGTGATTAAGGCGTGTTAGCAAAAATAATTAATTGAGTAATTAACAATAAATAGGTAAATATAGTAAATAGGTATACGATAAGTGAAACGCTTCAGCGTTTAACTAATGACGATTATTTTTCTGTGTAGATAAATGGAAAAATGCAAGAGAATTATAACAGCGTGGATTTCGTGGAAGTGGAACAGGTGGATGATGGCAAGGGTCCACGAGAACTTGGCGATCAGATCAAGAAACTACGAGAGAGCCTCGTCGATGGAGTTGACGGCAATATGACCAGTGTTAAAGTGCTATACCATTACGATAATATGAGGTAAGCAATTAAAACGAATAGTGACCTCAGCCCATTCCAACAGCCCAACCTCACGACGACTAAGTCCGGGTTTTTCTCAAAAGGTGTACCTTATACATCGCTACAATACTCCAGTACGAATTGGCGCAGGAGTTAGTGATCAACCCATTAATTATTTGGAACCGTTTTAATTTATTAAAAATCTTTTAGTGTCTACGTAGTTAATTAGGTACGTTATTAGATACATAGTCCTAGGCTCTTTTAAACGATAAATATATTGATTGATTTTTCTATTCATAGATGAGTGCTTGTGTCGGAAACATAAATCTCAGATCTTTTTTGCTAATAAATTATTTATAATAAGTAGATACTATATAAAACAGAATAGAACCTGATATTGGCAGATTGATCGAGGTACGGAATATTTGATCGAATTCTATTATGATAGATAAATGCACAGTATAAGTAGATTCGACCGTAAATTGTAAACATAATGTATTCTATTTATGCCTAGGTACATTATAATGTTGTTCTTTATACGTAAGTAATATAAATGAAATTATATGCGAATGTTTCATCACTTGACCATAGTATCATCGGATC